>PPHD01015901.1:0-15848 GCA_002909625.1 Bambusicola thoracicus
GTCAAACATTTTGAATTCACATTTCACATCCATTTTTACCTAATATTTCCAAGGAAGCATTAGAAATGCTGTTTTTTGCTGGTCCGACTGCCAAGACAAGCTATACACCTTAAAGTCTATGATTTAAAGCTATACAGTTTTAAACGTACAATTCTGGCCATGCTCAGTTGTAATCCAAACACGAGATTTAACTCCTTTCCTTTAAACCAGCTGACTGCATACGTGTTTTGTGCCACTGCTAAGGATTCACCACCTATTCTAAAAAAAGAGAAAAAAAGAAGGTACAAAACAGAATACATTAATTGCAACAAGAGAGTAACAGGAAAATGTCCCACCATTTGCTGGTATTATTAAGATGAGAGTATTTCAGATTAATTCCTCTAGGAACAGGTAAATCTAATGTAAATATACAAAGAGACAGAAGTCCTGCAGACACGATTCAGGTAAGAATTGCAGTGTCTTAAGTAGTAAGTGTACAAAGTACCTTATTATAATTGCCTTAACAGAAGTTAAGCAGGGGGGCAGGAGCTTCTCATTTCTCTTTTGCATAGGTAAAAGCATTGAAGAGTCAAGTGGCATAGCTGCTGAGCAGTTTCACAATTTCTGAATTCAGTAATACTGAGGAGCTCTATTTATTTTCTAATTTTACATGGAAATACGAACCTGACTAAAGCTTTATGCACACCTCAACTTTAGAGGTGCTCCAACATTTAAACTTATGTCCGAGAGTGCAAGAACAACAGCAGTTTTTGAGGGCACAGAAAGCTGGTCATGATCTTAGAGGGTACATAGGACACACTTATAGACTTACCCAAATATAAATCTGCCCACTTCCATCAGCCAAAAAGCATTAAGTAGTGCACCCAAGGCAAAAATCACCTGTCAGAAAAGCATTTAAGAAAAACTATCATTTTTTAGCTAGATTAGGAAAGAAACTAGAACCAAAGCAGAAACAGAAATGATTTTCCCCTTACAGCCCTGAAAAAATACTTCATATCCTCTAGAGGCTTTTCCCCTACCCCTCGTACTCTACCCAAATATACCCGCAGAGTAATTTCACATCAAACAGATAAAATGTTTGTTTCCTTTCCATTCTTATTTCACTCATCATTCATAGTCCCGTTCCCAGGTACTCCCCCATACAATTCAGACTTCTATTTCAATTCTCTTCACCTGCATACTCCTACCAGGAACACACACTACAATCAGAGAAGTCTTTTGAGCTTTCTTCCCCACCTCACTCCCAGCAGAGCAGCTACAGATATCATTCTGCACCGTTTCATTTGCACTTACCTGCCCAACACAAACAAAGATGCTGAATATTACAGTGCCCAACCTGTAAGAAAAAGAAAACAGCTTAATCAGATTTTTTTTCGCTGTAAAATACAATATTGAACCTACAACCAAGCAAAAGGGTAAACTGATACGCAACAGGAGTTCTCAGAACTAAATGCCACAACTTGACAGCTATATTAAAAGCATGGCAAAGGTGAGCACTTTTGAAGCCACTTTACTGACAAAAACTGGTTGTGCCAGTGGAAACTGTAGAACGAACTACAGTGTTGAGTGTAGAATTCCACTTGCACTTAATGGGACCAACCACTGAACGCAGACAACAGTCAGATCTCACTTACCGTATTCCAAAAACTCTGTCTATTAGAAAGCCTCCAAAGAAGCAAAGAACCACGTTGGGCCAGGAATACCAGGCGTAGAGTGCCATGAACCGTGCTGTGTTCACCTTCATATCCTACAGAAAGGAAATTCAAAGGAAAAAAGACTAACTCATGAATTAACTTCAAGGACACAGATAAAGCATCCAAGTGCTTAGAAATAAGCATGCTTTCTGATCAGAAATCACGGGGCACAATTTGATGGCTGTATCTGTTGGAAACTGACGTTTTAGAGCAAACCAACCCATACCACTTTAACACAACGGGTGGGGTTTTCTCCGGGACACGCAGAGGAAGACCGCCCAACTCCCATCAGCGCGGGCACCAGAATGCCCCACACCTCCACAAGGATCGGCTCTGCTCGTTTAACCCTTCACACCCACGTTCCGGAATTACCGCACGAATAGAATCGCCGCAGAACCCCAGCCTTTAAAAAAGGTAGCCCCCTCCCCTTGCCGCACCGGACCCAGCTCAAGCGCGGACCTCCGGGCAGCGACTCACCCCCTGAACCTGCGTCTGGAGCGCCGCCGGATTGTCGTAGCAGAAGCAGCTGCCTGCAAGGAGAAGGGGAGGGAGGCCTCAGGGCACCGCGCACCCCGGCGGCCTCTCCTCACGGAGGCCCCCGCCCGCCGCCGCCGCTGCCGCCACGCACCGAAGCCGAGGAAGCACATGAGCGCGAGGACGAGCAGGCGGTGCGGGAGGCGGCTCGGGTCACACACGGCGGGCAGGGCACGGGGGGGGCCCGCGGAGCCGCCATCGCCGCCGTCGGGGCCCAGCAGGGCCCGCTCCTCCTCCGCCATGGCTCCCCCGTCACCTGGGCGACACCGCGTGACCGCGCGTCACGTGAGCGGTGCGGCCCACAATGCGCCGCGGCTGCCATGGCAACGGGCGGGCCCGGCGCGGCCTGCTGGGCCTTCCGGCGGCGCGAAGGGAGAGCCCTTTTTAGGTCAAATTCGGCCTAAAACGTGGCCCTGAGACGGAACTTTAAAGTCCTGGACACCAGGCAGTGTAGCTTGTGAGGCCTTATGCCTATCCTGCCTTCTGGACAGCAGAGATTTGTCCTAAAATTGTGCCCTTTTGTGCCTTCTAAGAGGCCCCACTTATTTTACTGTCTTTTCCAGTGTGTTTTCCTGCAGTCTCTGTTACCCCTGAGGATATCACAAATCCTACCAGGGTATCAGCTGCGTAAAACAGCCCTCGCATCTCAGCAACGATAAGCACGCCTGGATGGGCATTATTCCAATTGCTCACACATAGACAGCCTGCTTCTCTACACAGAGTGCTTTAATGGCAGGCCTACCACAAGCATATCAGTGCTCATCTGTCACGTATTACCTGACCTGCTGCCAACCCAGAGGTCCCCTTTCCTTTAACCTGCCATTCGTTTCACAGGTAGCCACACAAGCAAATCAAAATAAGCCTTCCAAACACGCTGGCATAGTGTACAGACTACTGCTGAGAATAAATTGCTTGTATTTCACTCAGTATGTGTCTTTCAGCAGCTACATGTGTGCCAAAGCACAATCGTGTTACCAAATGCCTGTCTTGCTGGAAAAGAGAAATTATTGGGTCACATTCTTAGTCACACAAACAGGTCTGGATTCCCTGAAATCAGTGCAGCTCTTTCAGTTCACTCTAGTGCTCAGAATCATGTGCTCAAACTGCACATCATTGCAAAAGCGTCTTCCCACGACCTCAATTTTATGGCCACTGGAGGGAGTTGGAGGGCAACGTGTGGGCTTCAGGGGCTCCGTGAACCCCTTGGGTAGTTCATAGACAGATAAAAGAGAGAACTTTGAACAGCAAGAATGTATCTAGTGAAAATCTGTGCACTGAACGAAAATGTATTCTTGATCCCAGCTAACAAGCCCAGTTATTTCAGGAGGCCAACAGCACATCACCCAGTGCTTTTTTTTACTTTTCTCTGATCCATGGAAAACGTGTTTTGGTTATGTACACACTCTGGCTTCCCTCCAGGACACAGGTGTGGCTGCTGTGAGAGCCTGAAGTTCCCAAACTGCCCTCCCACCGCAACTCTCAGACAGAAAATGAGAAAAACCTCAGAAGAGCACTGGACCCATCACCAGAGGGAACAACTGGAGCTCCAGCTGCACTGGTCAGCAACCACAGGGCCAGAATCAACAGAACCAGCTTCCCTGGGGGTCATGGCTGCTTCCCCAAGACCTCCTGCCCCATTTCAAGCATCATACGAACCGCAGGAATGTCTGAGACATTGCGGTGTTGGTCAAGGAAACTCTCACAAATAACAAATGAGCTGCACAGTCTATTCCATAAAATGACGGATGGCAATTCAAAGCTGATGTACTCCACAAAATTAAATGTAAAACATCTTCAAGTGATAGAACATTATCATCAAAAAGATATTTTCCCTGTTACTATTTTTAAATGTTGCTTCAGAAGGCACGAGTAAATAGAGGGAAGTAGTAGTTAAAGCTGAAAGAGAGGCAACCATCACACACACAAAGGTGCCGTTGTAAAGCTTTGTCATTGTCTTGAGTCAAAATATTTTGATTCTATTGTTTAAACTATAAAACTGTTATATCAACATCAAATCGACTCACTGCATATCTCATGGGCTGTGACATGATAGCAGCACTCCGACTGCAGGATCTGTCAGAAACTGTCTCCTGTAACTACTGATCAATTTTATCACCAAGGATATCCAGCAGATCTAGAAAAACAGATTTTATCTCTTAAGTTTCAAGAAGGATCTCCAGCCCATAACCAAAATAACAGGCAAAAACTCATACCAAGTAAACATACTAAACTACAATTGGAGAATTAGGATGACATTATTACTGCCGAGCTACGTACAATGTGAAGAATGGAAGTGAAGAGCTCTCAGAGCCTCTGAGGTTATCCTGAACACAGCCTTTGTTTGTTTGACCTCAATTAATCAAACATTCAGCATACAAAATTCCTGCAACATTTAGATGTGACTGTGGGTCAGGATTTCTTCACCAACACGCTGGTGCAGTGTTTTGCTTGATAAAGACAAAAAAATAGACTGTGCAAGAGTGTTTTTAAGAGCTTCTGACAACCACAGCAGATTGTTTCTGCCAAGTACTATGACAAAGTATTCCTGGAAAAGAGAGTACTCAAGGAAGAACACCATCCTTACTTTCTGCTCACTGAGAAGTAAGACTTTAATACTGCTTTCCCATATTCTTCCCCCATTTAAGTTTATGCAAATCTTTATAGCATCAGTCTTAAGTTTTCCTTACCATTAGAAATGTGATATGCCACTGTTGAATCAATACGTAACAGAAACATTACAAGACAGAGTATCCTTCCTTTTCCTGTTTAAAGAGCGAGACAGAAGGTTAGTTCACAACACATCACACCTCAAAGACTGAATATTTTTCTCAGTAATTCTCTTAATTTTATTATTTATACAAAGGCATCCTGGATTTACTTTTTTTTTTCTTCTTCCAAGTTTAAGTAATTACCCAAATTAGATTTGCTATCCTGAAAACTTGAAGTTCACAATTTCTTGCTGTATCTTGCTTTTTCTTGCCCTCTGTTCCACCTGCTTTGGGATAGAAGGCCTCTATCTGAATACAATTATTCTACAATTTCATAAGTGTGAAAGTCCCACTCTGCCAACGAAGCATTTGTCATCTGCCCTTTATGATACCAATATTGCCTCTCTCATGTTCTACCACTACCATAAAAAATATGCAAAGATGGAATGATTAAGATGAACTGCCTTAAAAGCTACCTAAATCATTTAGAAATTATTACTTACTTCATTATTCTTAAGCAGGTTCCACCAAGTATAACTGATTCAATATTAAAATAGAAGTGTAATGGTAGGAGAACTCTTCCCGTGGAGCACAGCCATGGCAGCTTCTAGTACAACAATGGATATCTGTGCTTTCATTCATCCTTGAGAGAAATTGTACAAGCCTGAAACACATGCAATTTTATGGTATTTACTTTCAAATATGTCAGAGAGTTTTTCATGCTATTTTCATTCCTGCGTGCTTAACTGTTTTCATATTTAACGAGATGCATTTGTACTTTATCTTGTTTGGTAAAACAGGATTCTTTACAGTAGAGTAAGAAAATACTGTATCTGGAATACTTAACAGGAGAAAATGAGTATTTTTCCATTTGCTGCTACATAATATTACCATGCCACCCCTTTCTTCCCACCCACTTCAGATTTCACCTTGGATGTGACCTTGCTGTGGCTGAAATGCAGCGTGGCTGTAATGTGCAGCGTGAGTTAAGTCTAAGACGATTCTTAAATGCATTGCTGGTGAGAGTTTATGCCACAAATAAATACAGTAGATTACTCTTAAACTCACACTTTAGAATGTTTATTACAGATGCAATTTCTGTCTTAACATAAATCAAAGTACTTAAAGTGCCATATGATACCAAATGTTTAGTTTAACAGCATAAAATTGAGCAAAAACGGTATACAGTACTTTATAGATGCTATAAAATTCTTGTACTTGTGGCCTCACCTCTTTGCATTGCTCAGATCAATCAAGTTCACTGAACACTCTGGATAGTAAATACTCATGTGAACCAACGATTAGCTTTCAGAGTTTGATTCTTCTAAGCGATTACTGTCTTCAGTGAAAACGCTTCAAAATCTGACCAAATTACAAAGCAGGGACTGTATTTAACATGCTTAAATTTACTTCACCATCATTAGACTGCTAGGCATTCTCTGAAAAAAGTTCTTCTGCTTTGCCTCCCAGTTGTGTTAGCAACCTGTTAGAAAAGATCTGTCATACACAGGCATATAAACATTTTAAAATCACTTTGTGCGTTAAGGAATGCGTTATTATAAAGCCCCCTGTGCCCTGTGCTCTTCCTGCCTCACTCAAAAGTTACTGGACTCATGTACTATCTCCTTAAGACATGCCTAATTTCTGTAAACCCTTTTACATCAGAGAAAGCTGAAAAAAGGCTGAGGGAGCATTTCTGAACCACAACTCCATGCGAGACCAAAGATTTTGGCCTAAGAAACCTCCCAGAGTTCAACAAAACGACTCTGCCAAAGCAAACACCTCCTCCCTGTCAGCTGAGTCAGACCACAGAACCGCATGTTGCGCCTTTATTGCTCTTCTTTCTGAGTAAGATCACCAAGAAAGATTACTCTTCTTATTTCCCAAAATTATTTTAAGGCTCTAGATATCTCCTAGGGGAAGTGGGTATCAAGCAGTATCTCCAACAGCAAAATCTACTCAGGTAATATGTAAGAAAAATGCCTGCAGTGAGAGTGTAAGAGCAGTCATTCATGATGTGCTGCTTCCTTCAGCGCTTTCTGTGAGCTTTTTTTAGCATTACTGTCTGGATACTTTGACCTGGGAAGAAGTCAAGACACAAAACGAAACAAAGAAGCTGTTGTATTAGGGACTGGTCCACAATTTAAGAGTCTGCTACCAGCAGAATAATTGGGCACCAAGGCTGTCACCAAGGACTGACCATTCACTCTTTGGAAACACAAATGTTCAGGGACACAGACAGGGATAGGAGAAAGCAACTGCTTCCTGCTGATTCCATCTCAGGCCTTGCAGCCTGCTCTTCCTAGCCCTATAAAAGTGTAATGTACGCAGTTCACCCACAGATATTCTGAAACCGATGTCTATTACTACCACCACCCAGCAATTTGGCTAGCAGGCTGTGACACACACAAAGCCACCAGCAAGAACATCTTTCTAACTGCAACATCAATCCTCATGGTTACCACACTGAGGTCTTTACTTTTCTCCTTGTTAACTTATATTCCAAATGCAGACATCCTTTCAAACTCCTTCCCCTTCCCCCACCAAGGCTGCGTATTTTATGCACACCCAGCAGTTCCTCTTCAGGCACTTCCTCTGCCCTCAACTAATTGAACTTTTCTGGAGAGTTTCCAAGACCAGGGTAAGGTATTTGTTTTTTTTTTTTCCTTCTCTCTTTAGACTGCAGCCCAGAGCGGAGCAGAACCTTCCAAGCAAACAGCATTGCTCCATGGCACTGTTGTTTCCTGAGCTTTGGGATTCACTCCTTTGCTGAATGTCTGATCCTGGGACTTGTTTGGAATTCCTCTTCCACTGTGCAGCCTCCTCCTTGGGACTCGTTCATCTATGTACGGCGCTCTGCAGAGAAAGGGCTCTTTCCTGACAACACCCTGATAAGTATTGCCCCACTTCACACAAACTCCTATCCAGCAACTGTTATTCCAGGAGACACCCTGCTATCAATTTTTAGTTTCCTGACTGGTGGTCAGTTTCCTTTTGTTCCAGAGCTCCAGTGTTTCCATGATTTCTTATTCCAACTGCAACGCTTCTGGCAGGTGGCATAGCATAATTTGGTATTTTATCCACTCCAAATATTCCCAAAATTCAGTGTGTGTGCATGGACAGAGCCCAGCAAAGACAAGTGTGATGTAGCTGCACTCAATAGTTTAGTAAAGAAAGGAATATTCTATACCTGTATGTGAGGGCACGTGTTAAATATTCATACTGGATTGAAGCCTTTCCAAAATAAAACCAAGAAATGCAAAATCAGTAACATTCCAATAATTCCGAGTCCTCCCCACATACTCAGTTTTACCCCTCAGAGCACTTTGCTCTGTCTCATGATCCCAGGAAAGAGGCACCATGAGAAACACTGCAAGAAGTAAGTAGGACATTTAGCAAAAAAAGAGAAAAAAAAAAAGCATACCTAATTGGCAGAGTTGCAAACCAGCACATTATCTGTCTGAATACCTGCAGAGGAAAGGAAAAAAATTTAGAAGCCAGTAGTCAAAAATAAAATGAGGAGCAGACATTCTGCCCAAGCATTTGTTTAAGTGAGCGGCTGGAGATGGAGCTGTAAAACACAGTTTTCTGCTTTACTTCCTTCAAAAAGTGAATGAAAAATTATTCTGCGCAGCAAGAAAATAGCTTGTTCTGTAATGCAGAAAATATATCGTTTCCTTTAAGAGCATCTTGCTCAACACTTGATTTCACATTTTCATTCCATAGAAATTACAATTCTTTGCATTTTTCTCTCTCTGGGTTCAGCAGCTTGTGGTTTCCAAGTACAAACAACTTCATAAATATTACTCACAGCATTAGAAAAAAAAGCCGGGTAGATTCATATTCTTCCACATAAATGACAAGTGAATACGTACAGGTTGTATGGGTGACTAACTGAAATATCACAATCACATTTCCTGGCACTGTGGAAACAACAGCATTGCTGTGCACAGAGGTAATCGATACTGAGTAAATGTATGTCAAAGATAACATCATCCCAAAGCGTCAATGGCCACAGTTTCAATAAAGAGTCATTCTAGCTTTGTTAGCTTTGAAAATCTGATCTTAAGACCTTTTGGTTTTCATGACACCTACAGAACTTCCTGTCCTTCAAACTGCCGTGTCGTGATGCCAGTGCACGCCCCAAGCCAGGTGTCCTTTCCTGGCGCACGCAGGTAAGGGAAGTCATGCTGCACGTGTCACCTGTTTGCTAACTGAGTGTGACCTACCTGCAGCAAAGCACATTTTTTCCATCTACAAAATAGGCTCTAGATGGTTCCTTTGGAAGGAGGAACTGAGCAAAATCTTCTTTGAAAATGGCCTTGTTTGAGCACTACCACACAGGTGAAACAGAAGTTCTGAACGGTTCTCACTGAAAATTACGCTTTGTATAACCTCACACCTTTTTATTCACATATAACCATCTTCTGTTCAGGCAAAGCCTGAATTATGGCATCCTCTTAGCACCTTGCAGCAGGGCATCACAGCAAGAAGCAAATCACAGTGACATGAGAAGGCTGCAGCCTCACCTCACCCTGCTGTGTCCGGAATGAAATTCCCAGCAACGTTAATAATAATAATAATAATAATAATAGGTGGGCATACATACCGTGTTTTCACCACACTGTTGGTTTTGGACCTTTTCTGTGGACTTCATACGTACAGATATCCTCCTCCAAAGCTATAATGAATCATTTGCTTTATCTTTATCTTTATCTAACAGAACCAAAGTTTCTGAAGGAAAAGAACTCAGGGAAGAGCCCACACCACACAGGCACCTGTACCTCTTTGTCTCTAGAACCATACCAGCGGTCCCCATCAGCCCAGGCTGGTGATGCCTCCGAGCTGCCAGAGTCCTTCCCTCTCAGGTGCTCCATATATGCTGCATGACTGCATGCTCCAGCTTCACCTTCCTTTCCTTCTCTGCTTGTGTATTCCACATCCTGCACAGAGGCTGGGTGCAATCAAGCTCCCGTAAGAGGTTCCCTTGCACATCCACTGCTTCCTTCAGTGCTTTTTTCCCACCTGTTCCCGTCTCTACTTCTTACATGTCTCCCATATCCAGCACAAGAGCCTCACTGTTTGATAACATTATATTGTTAATTCATCCAATTGAAGCTTCGGGAATGCTTCAATAGCTTCGGAGGTTATTAAGTAGATTTACAGAATTTTAAATGCTCCTTCAGACACGTAGGAAATAAAGCCTGCCTGTTCTTCCCAGAAGGGAAACTTCTCGGAGTAATTCTGTCGCAGTAAAACATGGGAAGGTTTTTTTAATGCTGAGTTCCACCACAAAAGACTGGCAATGATAATGGGACATCCTGCAGCACTTAGTAAGAACTTGCCTCAGAAATAGCAGTTTTGAACCAAATCCTGCTAACACAGCACCAAGAGAAGTAAACTTTTACTGTGATTGCAGTCAAAAGCCAAGGTTCTGCATCCCCACCATTAAACGAAGTCATAATGTAGAAGAAACTGAAAGGAAAAAATGTTTTCTTCTCTCTTATCTGAAAAGCCATGGCAATTTAATTCTTTTCTGGAAATTTGAGCAGTTCATGCGACATATCTACAATGCAGTCCACAACCACAAAGCATTCAAATCAAATACAACAATGTAGTGAACAGCCGTGACACTTCTTTCAAATATCTTCCATCTAACAACAAAAGCCAAGTATACTGCTTTGTAAAATAATAGGGAACATAAAAAACTGAACTCAGGAAAAGGAACAGATAAAAATCCTGCTTTTGAGACTGAAGCCAAGTAATAATGTCCCATCCTGGCCCGTGTACAGGATCGGGAGAGGTTGCTTCCCTTGGCAAACTGAGAAATCACACTTCTTCCAGCTCCTAGTTACACTCTAAACAGTGAGTGCTTTGGGGCAGACTTTGTTTTTGAGAACTCAAATCAACTACCCTGACACTCAATTTACTTATAACTCACTGGTGAACAAGAACTGACCCCTTATTTATTTGGGGAGTGACTCCCTCAGAGTCCTTCCACACACTGCTAATAACTGTAATTCTGGATGACTTTTCTCCACTGCATGAGAGCATTTACATCACCAAAAAAGAGAAGAAACAAACAATCAGTGGTTCTATAACTCTTATCGTGATTTTTCTAGGAAATAAGATAGCAAATAGATTCATCAGAGGTGAGAGGGGCCAAACAAACACTCTCACATCCAATCCCTGCTCTGGTACATGAAGTGGAGGAGGGCTGGGACCAGCAAACCCAAAGCATTCGTGCTTCCTTCTCCCGTTCTTGCCACCAAGCTGCAGACAGACACAGGGCTTATCTCACCCTGGAGCAAGGATCATATTTTTTCTCTTTAAAGAAGGAAGGAACATTTGCAATGACTTTTTTTTTTTTTTGGTGCCATTACGTTCCATAAAAGGTGGCACTGTCCCTGGCCACCCCTCAGCTGAAGGCAGTGTGTGCTTCACAAGAGCTCAGTTTTCCCCCGTAACTCAGTCCTGAAAGGTGCCTCAACGTGACTCAGGGTAGAGCCTAGAATCTACACTTGCAAGCTCTCCCCTTATCGGTAGCCTGTTGCTATGCCTTGTTCCACTCCTCTCAGAGAGCAGCAATCAGATTGTTTGCAGTGTATTAGCATGCTTGAATAGATCATGGTTATTAAAAATATTACAAAGGCCAAATATTTTGATTGAAAAAGTAAAAAGACATTGCCAGGATCCCAAGATCCCTATCTGCTGTAAGCTTTGTGATGAACTGGCCCAAAATAAAATTACATTGGTGGTTATTACCACTAGCAGCCCGGCAATTCAGTAATTCCATGGCAAGGAAGGGTGAGGAGGAGGCTCACCAGCCCGGAGCCGTGGCTTTGAACATCCCTGGGTATGTGAAGGGACAGAAGGCAGATCCACAGGCAGCAGTGATGCTTTAAGTAAGACATGCATGGAACGGCTCTTGGGTACAGCATGGACATTGAGAACTGAGCATTAGTTGTTTGGTTTTCCAAATTGTCCCACAGAAAAAGAAAGCAAAGCCAGGAATCTAAAACTCCTGATAATAATCAGTGTGAATTTGCAGAAGAGGTTTCGAGCATATGGTAGAGCAGAAAGCACAAACTCCAGGTTTTGGCTTCCACACTTTGCAGACTGCTTTTTTGTGAGTGTAACAGCAGAACAAAACCCCTCAATACATGCTTGCTCTCAAATGACACTTCGTGTAGATCTCCCAAAAATGACCATCCTGCCTCTATCCCCAACTGTCTCAGCATCATTTCTGGTTCTGCTCTATGTCCTCCCAGACCTGGTTCCCTTTTTACTGCACTTTCTCTGCCCAACAAGCAGACCAAAGTTTCTTACAAGTTTACTGTGCCAAAACCTGAGAGAGCAGTGTCTGCTCAGCACATTTCCAGCCCTTGTTCCCTGGGAATATTTCCCACAGATGGCCACACATCCAGTGCCCTCCTCACAGAAGTCACAGCATTAGGGAGCTCAAGCCTCAGAATTTGCAGGCAGATAACACTGCCAAGGTTACACCCAGGAGGTAACAACTCAGTCACCAGCAGCAGAGCTCAGCCCAGCAACCTGTCCCAAACACCACGTGCTTTCAAGAAATGGGATTGAAACAAGCTTTCACAGCTCCCATGGGACTGGGAAGAACCGGTGCATGAATGAATCACTGCTCACAACCCCAGTCTTCAAGGCAGTCAACACTGACATCAACAGGGCCATAAATCATAGAATCATTAAGGCTGAAAAAGATCTCAGAGATCACCGAGTCCAACTATCAACCCATCACCGCTCGGCTCCCCGCACTGAAGCCTGCAGCATGTTTCATCCTCCACCATGCTGCCTGGACCTTCGTGCATGCAGCAATGTGGTGGGAGTTTGGGCAGGGGTCTGCAAGGCCGGAGACTGCATCCAGCAGCAAATGGGCCTGCTGACACAGACGGTTTGTTGAAAACATTGGTGCTGCTGCAATGCTTTCTTCATTTGTGCATGCAATCAGCAAATACAGATTTAGCAACCAGGCACTGTTAAACTAAGATATGCTCTTCCTTCAAGATTTGTTCTGTGTAGTCACAATTGATAATCTGCCACGGCACTCCTGCAGTTTCTCTGAATTAGCACTCAACAGTGGCTGCAAAGAGACAATTTGCTGTTGACAGAGCCGCATTAAGCTAAGCCACTGAGCCTAACAAACACTGCTCAATCTCTAGTAACAAAACTGCACCAAGTGTTCACGATTTTAGCACAACAGCTAGGAAAAAGGGCTAAATGAGGAAATACCACTCTTCAAATCAAAGCTGAGACATCTGAGAAAGAAGGCAATTTCAAGAGGGGGCACTGTGCATAGCCATGCTCAGCATGTTCCCAAAACTGAGGCTGGGAAACTGTTTTAAAGCTTTAAGTATGCCTTAAATTACCATCTTCCTTTCTGCGACACAAGAAGTTCATCTAGTGGTTTGCTGGAGCTTTGTTCAGCTGTTTCCTTTAGTTTTGTTTGTTTGCTTTTCCTTCACACCCAACTCAGGGTCCAGCATAGGCAAGAGGAAGGGTCCTGTTGACTTCAGGGCTGCAGCCATGCCCTCCTATGCACCAAGTTATGAATGTGTATTTGATGCATTTAATACACAATTACTGCAGGCCTGACTCTGCAGCTGGCAGCAGAGCTGGTATCCCTAATGAGCACATGGGTGAAATATAAATCACTCAGCTGTAAGACCAGATACTAAATCAAAAGTCTCGAGTTTTATAATGTTTACCCTGTCAAAACCATGGCTTTTCCTGTGATAAACAAACCGCTTTGTTCTCAGGAGGTCACTCGGTCAGTGATGACCTCCCCAGGTCTGCTCATCACAACGTTTGTGATCCTTGGCTCTTGTGATCTTCCACCACCTCCTATTTTATTAACAGAAGAGCAAATTTCTATTCTCTCCTTTGGCTCATTTCAAATTTTCTTTAATTTCAATGACTTCACTTTCATGGAATGATCTTCTACTTGGGTCCTCTTTGGATCTGTTTTCATAAGTGAAATATTACTGTTCGAGACTCCTCCAATTTAGCTTGGAGGAGTAATTAAGCTTGGAGCTTAATTACTGCAGCTAATTGCCTCATTCCTAAAAAGCAAGTTTTCAAGCCATGGTCAAATTTCCTCTGCTCCTTCTAAAATGCTGCCTTCGCTACAAATATGCAAAGTTGGATACTAGATCCAGAAGGCTAGAGAAAACAATCGTTGAAAATAAATGCCTAAATCACAGCAGCTGCAAAATCTCAACATAAGCTAACCTATTCCAGTAGGTTTGTGTTCTTTCACAACTACTATGTTGTGTACAGAAAAATATTTGTCAGACGTTAGTTAAGTGTGTCTAGTTTGCAAGACTATTTCCTCCCATGTATGCACTGCGTTTCTCTGTCTTGTTATTCCTAACTCCTCAGTTACAATCAGTTGCATGCAGATCTCAGCATTCACTGTGCGGCTACAATCAGGTGAGCTGAGCACTGCTGGTGTCACAATGAGGCACTTTCACAACTGATACTTTTTTAAATAAGATCACACTTCATGGATTCCATGAATGGATGGGGCTCCATCCAGAAGGCTGCACGAAAGCCCTGCATGAGTTACACGAGGCGAAATCTGCAGCCTTCTGCACTGACAAATGTTCAGAACATAAAGCAGGGATTACACTTATGCCCATGGGGAAATACAGTTAAAAAGTACCATCCCCCCTGCTTTTGCTGTCTCCAGTGATGTATTACTAGGCAAAACTAAATTGCTCTCACAAGTGCTTTATAAAACCCTTCGCATTCTCCTCTGTCCATTATCGCATTTTGCCTTGCCTGCGTTTTATCTGTCCACATTTGCAATGGCAACGTGCACAGGGCTGAGCGCTGACTGCCGAAAGCACCCAGCTGCTAGGAGACTGCTCCATTTTTCTTCATCTCTGTCTGCAGTTTGTGCATTATGGCAAACTTACATCAGTTAAAAACACATTTAACATTCCAAAGACAGCCTGCAGAATCATGCATAGCAGAATGTATCGAAACAAGAGCAACGAAGGAACTGGCATTCAGCAGCTCCACTTAAATCAAGGCTGTGCCACATCAGATCACTTTGGGAAATGCTTTAACACAGTCAGTATAAAAGCCAAGTTATTAAAATTAAAGTTGATTTATTATTGTATAGAAGCTAAAAGCACACAAACTTCTTGAAACCTCATCTTCCACTTCCCAAAAACGTGAAGAGAAAAACTCCAGGAAGCATACATACCATCAGCAACGTTTCCTTTCTAAGTGAGCATTATTAATCAAGCATTCTTTAGAAGTTCAGCTGGAAGATGTTACTGAGATAAATCTCCTATTTAAGATCAGCCCGTGTTTATTAAACAGCAACTTACGTATGTACTAAAAAAATGTACAGAAGTCCTCCTGTGCTGAGATATCCTTGTACCTTTAAACTGACATCACTAAAGTATACACTTTTTAATATTGCTAAACATTACCTTATTGAAGAGTCTCAGGGCAGAGTCCAGCTGTGTAAGGACAGTGATGAGCCCCAGGTTTTGCTGGAGGAAGGAAAAGCAGTCGATGGAAAGAGGAGGTCTTCAGTGCTTCCCAATGTTGTGCTTTCAATATGTTCAGTGTTGGCTCTCAGGTTGCTGTTTTTCACGTTCACCTTTGGAAGCAAGGTCAGTTGGGGCTGCTTAAGAAAAGTCAGAACAAAATTTCAATATGTGCTTAAGCCATCACAGGGAAAACTCTGCAATAATAGTTCCATCTTACAAGGAGGAAACTAAAAGTTCTCCCTCATTTTTGTTTACTCAGTAATTTTCTTTACATGGTTTAGGGGATCTGTTTGGATACAACCAAGCATGGCATAAACGTCTCAGTTAAAAACTATTGGGATGGGCGGAGGGGATCAGGGATTCTGGCAGGAAATCTT
>PPHD01015902.1:0-15847 GCA_002909625.1 Bambusicola thoracicus
ACAGAAATGATGGCAGGGTGGTTACATTCCAACATGGCTCAGAGAAGTATCTCATGCATACAAAACCACTCCCCTTCACGTGGAGCTGATAACTGACCATATGAAACATCAGCTAAGGCTTAAGATACTTATAATATCCAGTTGAATTCTTGTTTATATATATATATATATATATACATACACACACATATACACACTATATATATAGTAGGGATTTCCCCTACAGGAATCACCTCAGCTTTGAGGTAAAAAGAAAAGGGTTGGGTTTTTTTTCTTGAGGATAAGCTTTTTGGGAATTCTGCATGCCAGCTAGCACCCAAAACCACTCAGTCACAGCTGCCAGATGGAGTGCAAGAAGTACTTAAGTGAGAAAACTCCTTTGAAATGTACAGACTTCCAGCACACAGCAATATCACGAGTTACACAAAACGCTGTGCCATACGACAAGCAGTCTCCAACAAGGAGGGGAAGATCGGAATACCAGAAGAGACAGGAAAAGCTGAGAAATCAACTGTTTCCTCTGACACAAACGAAACGGTGCCCACGTTTATCACATTGAAGTATCATTATACCTTATCTCCCTTCTTTACTGTCCTGGTTGTCAATTTACCAACGGCTTTCTTGGCAGCATCTCCAAGGCGACGCTAATGAAGTGACAAAGAAGAGAACACAAATTAGCTCTGATAATCAAGCTTCATTACTGCCCGTTATAATGACTTATTTGGGCTCGATGCTGCCACTGCAATACACACTGACAGCGGGCCAACACTACAATTAACAGCGTAAACAGCAAAGCCCACAGCTAGAGATTTGTCAGGAAACAAAACAGTCCAACAGCAGAGCACAGGAATGTACTCAACGTGTGGGCATAAAGCTCACAGACTGCACAGGGCTGCACAGAAGTCGCCCAACACGTGTGACAAGCTAACCAAACCCAGCCCACAGTACAGGAGCCGAAGCAACGTGCCCCCTGGTGATTTCTGTCATCTTCTCCTACTGCTTTTTATTCAGCATGCTGGAACATGCTCTGTTCTCTTAGGCTTGAATTTTTTCCCCTCCCCGAGCGCAGGCTGATCTCGTTCTGAGACATAACAGATCCTCAGCGTAACCCAGTTTCTCCTGCCCTTACCTGAAACCACCGCTACCACACAAAGCAAAAGTTTGTAGGTCATGAAATCTGAAAGATCCGATTCAGACTTGAATAAAACTGAAATGAACGCCGGTTTCAGTATTAACCTCACTCTAACAGCAAAGGCCAAGCTATTTTTTGCTGTTTACACAGTGACCACCGCTGGGTGCACGTCGCCCTCCTGTGTGACCATCACCAGCTCCTGACCTGTGGGCTCGTGGGCCTCAGGCACCGAGCAGCACAACGCTCACACCTTCTCTTGTCAGGAGCTTGAGACTGTGTTTACATTTACTGGAAGAAAGGAAGTTCCTGTGTTTCATCATTCACCCCTCTTGTACTGAATACTCTGCTTTTAGAGACCGATTCTAAGAACATGAAATGCGCATACCAAAATCCCCCATGCAGCTTGGAACAAGCATGCTTTTCTTGTGCATACCTACCTCCTATACTCTTGAAAAGCCAAGTTCTTCAACCACCCCACCCCGTATCATACACTTCCTTTCTTTCCATATAAGCTAAGGCTGTTTTTATTTCAGAAACACAGAGGCCCCTGAAGGCCGTGGCAGGTGTGTGTATTGAATCAAGGCTGCCAACTGCACCAACAGTGTTCTGGAATTACATGATTCAGTTTTTGTTGTCTCCACAGAAAAACAGCTCCTTCATTTTATGGGGTTTTTTAGGACACTGATTTGAAACAACACATGTTGGGTGTCAACCATTGCAGAGTACCATCCAGAATGGAGGTGGGATTGGGAAACTCTACGCCTCCTAAAGGAAGAAATCTCATCCCAACTTCAACGCATGAGAAACCAGTCAGTATAAGCAAATCTATGCTGTGCATCCTGGAACAAGCATATTGGCTCCAGCACTGAATGACACAACACCAAAACACTGCTGGAGTGATTACCGTCGCACAGCCAAAGTGTGACTGCCAGGAGAGGAACAGTGCTGAGAAGGCACGGTGGGGGCTTTACATGACCAACACGACTCACTGGGGGTAGCACATATAATTAGCTATACTGCCTCTGTTTGTACTATGGGAAGTCTTAGAAAATACGCTCCAACTGAGCAAGGATTAATCTCTGCAAAACTCTTCCAAAACACATACATGTTCTCATGTGGAAGGAAATCCGCTAAATGGCAACTTTCATCTCCATTTAAGAGATCCACCTTTTCCACCTTCTAATTTTAACAAGTGTTTTGAAATGCTAACCCTGGGGATGCTGAGGATTTGCTATTTGGTTAAGTTAGGGCATGGGCATGTAGCACGTGCTTGCTTTAAAACCTACATCCACCTCAATGGAAAAAGGGCACCAGTACATGCAAAGGAGTTTCATACCTCTGGTGGAAACGCACAAGATTAACCATGTGAAATACCCATATCTACTTGCACTATCTATAAAACACAGCATGTTTTTGATGTTTCTTAATCATTTTTTTTTTAAACAGGTGCCTCTAGCCCTAAGCTATGATCTTGTTTTTTGGTTAAGACAAGTAATTTCCCTGCTAACAGCACAGCCTTCTCTCTGAGAGAGCTTTCAAAGCTCTTCAAAAACAAGCTGGAGCTGTCGCCACCTCCTCATTCAAGTTTAATAAGCTCAGCTTTTTAAACCACATCAAATTTTCATCGAGTTTCTTTTGACCTTTGTGAAGACCTAAAGAAAGAAGAAAGGTCACAAAAGCCCCCAACCCCACGGAACAGCTGCTTTGAGATGTTTGGGAGCAGCCTCGGACCACGCAGGGGACGCAGCAGGCACAATGCAGTACCCCACAGACACTCGCTGAGTAACAGTTATATTTAAACTTACACCACCCCAAGGGACCACACTAAGTACCAGGCACAGACCGGTCACTTCAGAATGACATCCTTAGGAAAATCTAATGGGACCGGCAGCATCAGATGCTATTTCCAGAGACTAGAAAGGAAATCCTTTGTCGCAGTTGAGGCTTTGTAAGATTGTGTTTGTTTTAGGTTTGACAAAGCGCTGTCGAGAGCCAATAGTGCTGCCCTACAGTTTGCCCTTAAAGGCCAGTCCTAAATCAGAGAAAGAGGGACAGCGGCTAGAGGTCAGCAGCTTTGTAGGGCACCCTTGTAGAGATGCACAGAGCCAAAGAGAGCAGTCATTTTCCTCCTCCTTTGCAATAAAAGTCAGGACACACTACTGAGATAGCAGGTCATCCAGTCCACGTTAGTAAAACATTTACTTCTAAAGTTTAAGCCGTATTTACACTGATGACTTCATTTACTCAAGAACTCTGAGCACGGGTGCATTTAGTTCAGATCTAAGTTCTTACAATAACAGAGAAAAAGACAATCAGAAAGTCATGCTGGACAAAGTATTCCTTAGTATATATGACCAGGAGAATTAGGCAGTCCTTATCAAGTGTCATCTTAAATAAAGTCAGCACAGATCACTAAGCAGCTCTGTATCTTAGTTTTCTTACTCTAACATTCATTAATTTACAGTTTGGGAACAACAACTGAACTACCTTACTTATTACTAAAGCTATCCTTAATAACAGATGGAATTAATAACACTAGCTCTGAGCTCCACCACACCATATTAGCATAAGCACAGTTTAACTTCGCTTCCCATTCCCAATGTCCTTTCCAAGAGAGGAATTCCCCACAGAACACTGTATAGAGCAATACAACCTCCAGAACAGAGAGGAAAAAACAAAGTGCCCTTACCTGATTCCTATCACGTGCACTCGTGTACCTGATCTTCTGGATGAAGTAAAATATTAACCACGCTGAAGAAATTATCATCAAAACAATGAAAGATATTGACACAAAGACTAGGGAGCCCCGACTGAAGTTCTTTAGAGGAACACGGGAGCCCACTGCTATGGCCATCAGGACAGAGATGTTCTTTTCCAAATAATTCAGGATCTCCTTCACTTTTGATTCTGTAATCATGACAGCAACAATGTCTCCAGTTCCTATAAAGAGAACAAAACTTAATTAACATTTAAAATCCACAGAGCACGATGCCAGTAAGATTTTCCATACGCAAAACCATTTGATACCTAATTTTGTCCACGTCATGTATGGCATACTGGGTGCTCAGCCCAGCCCAGCCTCATCCTTCCAACCCAAGCTTTCCAGGTGGGGTATCGACATGCCAACAGCCTGCAGCTGCACACATCCTACCAGGTAACAGTGCTCCCCACATTACAACTACTGTGCACAGTCTGAACAGATCTTCAATTGTGTATTTGGTCCAGACTGGAAGCAGTGATTATTTGAATAGGCAACTCAGAGAAAAAGCACGTTTGGAAGATGAGTGGTGTCAGTATACACAGAGCTGGGCCGGGGGAGCTCGGAAAGACCCCCGATGTGGTTATGAGGATATCACACGTACAAAGGCTCCCAAGGACCTACAAGTCACAATTCCAAAGAAGCAACCAAGGCAGAACTTCTACCCCTACCACTTCCCATAGAAGCGGATGTAAAGCCAACAAGCCTGGCTGGAAAGTGGAACAGAAATTAAAAACTGAGCAGAAATATGAGCGCTGATTTTAATCACCCAACCAAAGACATGCTTAATAAAGCAGCAAAGAGCTCCTAAGACAAAAAAAACTGGCGTGCCGTTCTTCTTCATCCAGACCTGTATTGAAATCCCTTCTCAAGATCTATTTTCAAGATGCTGGCGAAGCCTGCTCAGCTGCTCCCTCCATCTGTTTGCACCAATTCGCGTTCCCTAAAAGAGGAACAGTAGAACGTGGGTGACTGCAGCACTGCGGTGCTTTGAAGCAGATTTGAGCCGGAGAGCTCGGTGTGACAGCGAACAGAAAACACGAGATCCTGTGTTAGCACAGGGGGTTTCTGTGTCCTTTAATCAGAATCCTATTTTTAAGAACCCTCTGTACCCAGAATATGAAGACTAAAGAACAGAATCTTTGAAACTGAGGACACAGTAAGTCAGAGTGAGAAGTCCAAAACCACTCGTTTACCAAAAGAGGACTTCGCTAGAGCTGTGTAAGTTGTTTGAGTGTTACTTTGCTGCTCTTCCCATTCACAAAGCCAAACAGTGACTGTTACAGCCACTGTCCTCAGTTTTCAGAGAGCGCTTCCCAGTATTTGCCTTAGAGCTGCCAGAACACTCCCGACTTGTCCAGCTGGGAAGCCTTTGCACTTGATGACAGCACGAAAATGTTCCTTTCCTGCAATTGTAGATGTAGATGCAGCATGCACTCCTGCAGTTCGAATGATGCAAGATCAACCTGAACCAATAATGTAATACTGCCTGATGACCTCCCCAGGCGTCACTTCATTTCCTCACATCTCCTTCTGATAGTGCAGACGGGCAGAGGGATTGTTTTCCCCAGAGCATATGTTGCACTGTGCTTCCCCAGGAGGTATTATTTGGCCCACAGCACTACGTTCCTATCCAAGTATCAGTCAGAAGCTCTCAGCACAGCATCCTGACGCGATTTATACAGCTACCCGTGAAGCAAAGCTGACTAAGATTTTCTGATACCGGTCCAGTTCCGCCTGAATTAAAAGCTGAAGCCTCCACCTATTCCCAGCTGCCCGGAGAATGTGACCAAGCTGACAATCAGCCACATGGTTTTTTATAAGGCCCAGAGCAAAGGGAACCTCTGGCATCACCACAAAGCTATTTGCGTTCCAAACGACTCAACTGGGAACAGCCCAAGTGCTGCTGCTGCTTCTGACCCTGCGAGAGCCAAGGAGAACAGCAGAGAAGAAAGATAAATTGTGCCTGCTTAACATCCTGAAGCTCAGTGGAAACTGGGACTTGGTTCATCCATATTTTTGTCAGGGGCATCACCCTAAATAATTATAGCAAGAGCTCCCTGCCTGAGAAGAATTGGGGGCAGGAGGAGGCACTGACTTATTTATTTTCAGCACCTTGAAATCTTGCAATTCTGAAACCCAAGCAGAAAAAAAAAATCCTCAGGTGAATACAGACAGACTGACAGCACTTATAGAAGTTACAGTATGGTCTCTATGTAAGTCTCCTGAAAAGCAATGCTCTACTGAGCAAAGAACAGCATCCGTCGTCATCATCCAATCCCAAACAGCCCTACCTTGCAATTTTACTCTGGGCGCACTGACTGGGATAGCTACACAACTGTATGCATGGAAAGGAAGTGCAATTAATCATTAAGCCTGTGGAATACGACATCAAGACAGGAGGTGAGAGAAGGATGTATGCAGCAGGTGAGAAGACACTAGGAACAATGCAATGGCAAGTTTCCTGTAGAGCTCTACAGAGATTACTTTGCTGGCTCACCATACCTCCTAGCACGTTTAGAAAGACAACTGAAAGTCATCTCAAAGGAAGTCTCACCACCAGCAAACAGTTGTCCTTGCCAATTTCTCTTTACGTTGATTCTTGACTGCCAGACACTTCTCTGAAGCTCCAAATACAGACAGCTGTGGGAAGGACACCAAGCTGAAAACATGCACGGTTCAAAGAGTGGACTTCAGGCACCTTCCACACACCCATCACCCCTGGGAACAGCAGGCAGACAAAACAACTGCCGAGCAGCAGATATTTGCTTTTCTCCCGGGTTCCCAAGTGGCCCAAGCAGCTGCTTGGTCAGTGCTGTGGAAGAAGGGATGATGACAACTCCTGAGCTGCTGCCAGCGCTGCAGTGCTGCAAAGAACCTCCTTGCAGACAGGGAGAGCAAACTTAAAATCCCAGCTCAAGAATGGCACGTGCAGGACCACCTGTAAGAGGTACTGAGGGGTTTTGATGGGATAAAAAAAAGATCTGCAGAAAACTGAGAATTAACCCACTTGCACCAGAGGTGAGCACTTTTCTGAGGGCTGCTGTTTTCAGCTTAAGCCCTTGCAACTTCCTTAGCCTCTGACTGCACTTGCTGATGCGTGCTGCAGACACAGCGTGAGGCACAGACTGCACTCAGCTCACCCTTGCAAAAGAACGTTGTTCTCTCCTTAAGTAGCAAACAACATTTAATTGTAACTGAAGCGCTTCACTCTATTCCAAAAAACCCAAACTTAACACACATTTATCTGACTCATTTTGCAGATGTCAGTTGTAAAGGCCTGCAAAATCCCCAGCTTTCTAATAAAAGTAAAGAACAGCGCGGAAAGTTGCTTGCTGGTTGGATTCAGGGCATGATTCAGACACTGAAAGGCAAATCACAATGATGGAGACATCACAATGATCACGTAATTGGGAAATGCCCATTTTCACAAACCATTGAAATTCAACAACTTTTTAAGGCATTTCTGAGCATGTGTCAGAAATAAACGCATGCACACCATTCAGTGCACAGGAATCAGTGCCAGATTTCTTGGATTATCAAAGAGGGACCACCACAAACAGCAGTTACCCATTAGGTCTGATGGAGCACACCTGATGAAGTGATACCAGACCTCCAATATCCCTTCCAAGCCACACTCACTGATATCTTAAGACATACTTGCACCAGAATAAAGACTGATCATACTCATGAAGTTCACTGATCCACAGGGAAAACACTGCCACCATGGTCTGGCTTTTGGCTATTATGAGCAGTGAGTTAATAAACAGTTAGTTCCAGGACTCCTGTGAAATGACCTTGCAGAGGCAAGCGCAAAAACAAACTTATAAACAAAGGAAGAATATAACTGCTTCCCCCCCCTCCCCATCCCACAGGAGAAAGCCTCAAAGTAGTTTTTTGATTTGAAGGAGGCTCATTCCTCTTCTATCCCCAAGGAACAGAATACGACTGTCACAGAAGGTCATCTAAAAAGCCCCATCTGCAAGAAAGATGACAACTGTGGAAATTAACACAACTCTGAGAACTCATTGGCCAACAATAATAGAATTTGGGGGGCCCACAAAACATCAAAGAAGAAAACAGGAAACACAAAGCAAGCACTGCTGTTATAAATGAAGTTTTGAGAGACTGAGTGGGAGTTTTGTGAATGCCCCAGAAGACATCTGCACTGAGGGGGAGAAGAGGGAAGGAGAGGATGCTGCGTTGAAGACAGCAAAGGACACGTGGGAAGGGTGGTCTGCCAGCCACCACATGGAAATACAGGAACACACCATTGGAAATAAATGAAAAGCAGGAACAAGGAATCCAACTACAAGCCAGAGGAAAAGCAAATAAAGAAAACCAGAAAGTAATGGCAAAGTTGACACGAAGGGCTATGCTGATAGTCACAGAAAGGTCTCACTGCTCATTTAAGGATGGTACTTCCTAGCTCAGGTTTATATCTATGTTAGAAAATCCACCTTGTGGTAATGAAAATAACTCTACAACTGCACTGCTAGAAAAGGTGGGCTCTGAGAACGCACATCAGTTCCACACTACTTACCAACGATGGGGAACACACAAATGCTTCAGATATTTTAGAATTTTAGCCTGATGCAAACCAGAAATTCATCATAAGAATGAAGTCTCATATCCTAAAACAGACTTTGTAAAAGCAGACAGTAAAAAGAAGAGTCTTGGCATTGGTCAGAGTGATTAAAACAGGTCTAGCTGCACAGGTTTTCATCTTGATCTGATCAGAAAGGAAGAGCACATCCAGGCTGGCAGTACCACTGCAATGGTAACATGTTGTCTGAGATGCCCCAAATCAAATACTTCTGAAAGCAGAAACAAAACCATAGCATTTGTCAGCTCTCAGTTCTAAGCAAGGCAAGAACTTAATGCCAGCGGGCACCCATTTTAAATGGGGATTCAACAGCGTTTCAAAGCATTTTTCTTCCTGTTGTCTTTATAACATTGTAAGCATTGAACTCTTGATTATATGTAAACACTTACTGTAGGATATCTGACTTACAGTGTCAGAAACCAGAACAGATGTTCCAACGCTACCGTGAGAAAACAGTAAATGACAGCTGTATAGGAAACTGTGAGCTAAAAGCCACGTTTTCAAGGGGAGCGTTGGCTGAACACAACCCGCAGAATCACCACCTACCCCAACACTGAGAAGCTATTTCCACAGGTCTCTTTGCCACACAAACTTCTGCAGAACAACCCGACAAACAACCATTTCTGAGGCCAAGACTTGAATTCTGACTGCCTCCTTGGGTGAACAAAGCAGCAGATATTCAAGCCCAGCAAGGACCAGGCTTCCATGAATTGCAAGAGAAATGCAGTGAAGTTATGCCTGCAGAACAGACAAAACTCTGCCTGCAGCAAAAGGAACTTCAGGAGATTGATTCTGCCATGGTAAGAGAGGACACCGGAATACATCACCTAACCATGGCCCAAGGCACGGCAGGATTGCGAAAGGCAGCGTGCACTGCTAACAGCAAGGTGGATGTTCTGAGCTCTGCTCCTTCCAGAGCAGCGTATGATTGAGGCATGTAACCAGAAAACCAGGAAGGGCAAGAGCAGCTTTCCTAAGATGGGTGTGACAGAATTAACTTCCAAACAAACAGAGCCCAACCAGGTTCTTGTCGTGCTAACTCCTTACGTGCTACAAAACGAATCCATAGGTGATAAATAATAACCTTAGGAGTGGGAACAAGCCTCCCTGAGCTCATCCCCTGCACTGAACAACAAACTGTGCTTCGGCACAGTGTTGCTGTCATATTTGGAGATCAGCCCTACAATCTGCTGTGTCCCACAGGTCATAAAGGAGAGCTACACGGCAGGATCCACTGACGAAGCTGTTGTGCTGCATTCACAATTCAGCTGCCGACACGTGATCCCATAACCCAGTTGCTCTGTTCTGACACTCACTGAGAGGCTTCCTAAGGATAAATCTGCATAAAATCCAAACCATCATCGCTAAATCATCCTGTTTTATTCCCAAGTCCAAATCCCACTGACATGAGACAGTAGAGCTACCCCCCGCTGCATTTCCTCAAGCTTAGCCGTGTTTTAAGCCCACCTACCTCTCTGCCACGACCCAGAGCACCCCAGCAGAGCCACGGGACATCCACCATCTCCCCAAGAGTCAACACAGCATTGGTTGGTGAAGAAAGGCACTGCACTTGGGCCTCACCATGGGTCCTTTGGCAAGAAAAGGGCAGATGTGGCACTGAGGGACACGGATGGTGGGGGTGGGCTGACAGTTGGGCTGGATGATCACAGTTGTCTTTTCCAACCTTAATGGTTCTATGATTCTATCATTTCCTCTCTCATCCTCACCCAGATAGCACCTTTTCACATACCTGAAGTCATACAACAATTAAAAGAATTAAGATGCTCCTACTAAGCCCAAGATGCACCCGGAAGAGACCTTCTGAAGACACTTAATGCTTAATTGAAAACTGACCGTCTTCACCTATGCTTCTGGAACAACATCCAGAAACTGCTACCTCAGACCTGGATTTAACACCTCAACACTGATTACAGTGTCCTATTTCTGATTAATGAAAAAATATTACTCTAACGCAGACCTTGCAGGCCCATCCATCAATTTAAGATACACCTGGATTTTGATATCTAGAACTCTCTATGCTCTTGTATTTTGCAACACAAGCAGGTAGCTGTAGGCGTCCTCCATTTTGTTATTCCTGGATAGCATTCTCTATTCCCACTCATGCATGCTGAAACTAGAAAACCCAGGGATTTCTAATAAGAGCAGCCTGTCAGGGTCTGGTATTTTCTTCTGTCTGCAGACAGCCTCAATGCAGATCCATCCATCTGAACAGTGTTTCCAAACAAGCCCAGCAATCCCACAGGAGGTGTGGTGACAGAACCGTACCCAAGGATGCTACAAAGAGTCTCTAGAACTCAGCAAACAGCATATCCATAGGTTTATGTAACAAATGTGATTCCATGGAATCTATGGACTTCAAGAATTACTCTGCTGCTCGAGCGCAGTCTTAGGCTAAGAAAAAAAAGGTAATTACTTACAGTCACTAATGGTCCCATGGGCCATTTCGCAGTCACAGAACTAATTACCCTTTCAGCTGGATAAGGAAAAACGAGCCCAACTCGTATTGTTCCAGCCATGGATGAGGTGTGCAACATGCAGGAACACAGGGAGGAGGAAGCTCTGCAAAGCACTGAGCTCTGTGCAGGGATCTCCCTGCCTCGTCTTGAGGAAAGGGTTGTTTCCCCATGGGTACGGCGTGTGCTCCCAGCACCTCTCCCCACATCCTGCCAAGTGACAGACAACTCCATCTCCTGCACGGCAGACCTTCCTGATACACCTCCAGGAAACACAGCAGGAAACAAATCCACTACGTTATGGTGGACGGACGTTCCAAAGCTTTCCATCAGCATATACGAACAACGAACAATATAAAATGATCGAAGATGCACAACTACAGTGAGGCTATTGAAGATTACTTATCCTTTAAGTCTCCAAACACAACAGGTTGTTTTTCCTTTTTTTTTTCTTTCTAATACTGATATTTCAGGGAAGAATTGAGAGTAAGAAGAAAACTGTAACACAATGAAGTTAATGCCGAGCTGTGGATTAAAAGTCCAGCGGTGCAATAAAGGTTTATCTGATGAGATGTCTGCAACTCCGTGCCACAGACTGTGAAAGATGGAGCAGTGCCAGGGAAGTCCTCTCAGCAAGGCATCCTAGCAGGAGCTGTTCAAGTAGTGCCAAGGAATTCCTCCAGCACGGATCAACTCCACCTTTTGGAATCCAGCAACGTTACTGCGATGCTTTCTTTTCTGTCTTTTGATCTTTTCTCTGGTTATATCTGTTAGGTAAATTCTGAGTGTGACATTGGAATTTTACAGGCTTCTGTAGCTTGTATTCTTTCCTATAAATCCAGATAAAAACCTGGATTTTAATAGAGCTCGTGATAAATTGTAACTGCTCTGTGCTTTAATAGGGTTGTCTCCATCGCATAAGGAAATCAGACAGAATTAAAAAGCTGTTTTACATGCATTTCCTTCCTATTCCCATCATTGATTATCAAGGAGTCAGCTACTAAATATTTTCTCCACCACATCAGCTCTTTCTACATTAGACGATATTTGCTCTAACTTCTATTAGAAGTCGCAGGCAAAACCGCTCATAAAACTGCCTTCCTGCCAGTGGTACCACAGCCCTGCACAACCTGTGCTGGGAAAAGGTGTCCTCTGTCAGCCTAAGTGAAGGACATCTGCAAGAAGAAGTCAAGTTGGTTTATTTTACAAGTGAACAGTAACACATGCAAGGGATACAGAGAAAGCAAACGTTGCAAACCGATCAGCAGAAGCATATATTGGAAGCTTTACCAACTCCTTTGGGTCAGTACCTCCTTTGAACCCCAACTTACAGGGACAGACACTCAGGGGACTGTCACACAGGAAAACCCAATTTTGACTCTAGGAAAAGAAACTGTTCAATTAATATGGCGATGAAAGACTGATCTAAGAGTGACAGCTGCTATCGGCCACCAGAAGGAATTTGTGTTCTGTCAAAGCCATATGTTGAGCAAGAACAAATTTCCACAAGATTAAAATTTTTAAATGTGTGTTCAAGCATAAAATAACTTGGATAAAATATTAATCCCGTTGCTGAGAACTGCTTGCTGAGCTGTTCTCATAGGGAATCACCTCCCTGCAGGTTCGAGATGGGCAGCGTATGTAAATCTATATAATATTTTCATTATTTTTAGCACAAACGTTGCCAAAGCTGACAATTGGAAATTATGCAAAGATCAAAGTGGGGAAGCAGGCAGCTCGCTGGGTGTGCTATCAGCACCTGCTGTTTTCCTCTCTGCTCGACCACGAAGACAGAATACTCCTAAGGCTCTGCACTTAACAGCGTAAGGACTATGGTGCAGAGATACAAAGTGATGTAAGGCCTATTTTTATCTGTTTGTGGGAAGAAAATAGACAGCCATGAACCCAGACATCATAAGACAGTTGCACAATTATGTTGTGAGGAATGCATTTTTTAAGGAGGCATTGACTGCGTGTCGGTACTCCACGCACAACGTTGGCTCAAACATAGGATCACAGAACTGTTAAGGGTGGAAAAGACCTCTGAGGTCACCAAACCCAACCCCAGCCCACCCCCACCGTGCCCATAACCACATCCCTCAGTGCCACATCTCCATGGTTCTGGAACACCTCCAGGAACAGTGACCCTCCCACCTCCCTGGGCAGCTGTGCCACTGCATCACTGCTCTTTCAGAGGAGAAATCGCTCCTAATATCCAACCTGAGACTCACGTAACAGACTCATCATTCAAGCATAGGTTCTTGAATCAGTACTGCCCTTGAACAACAATCAGAGAGTTAATGGAACGCCAGATTCCAAACCTCCACTGTGCTGAAGCTAACACCGATGGACCAGCCTGCATTTCACAGTGACACATGCCTGCAGTTCACTGGGCAAACAGGAAGCTTGTCACGTGTAAATACTTGCAATGAACTCCGCCATGATACAACATTCCAAGACACAGGAGAAGGCACAAATTGCTAACGAGAGACTGCAGACCCTCACACAGGTACTTCAATAAAGACCGAAGCTGAAGGCTTTGGAGGTGAGGCTTTTTGCCTGCAAAGTACCTGCAGAAGGGTCTGTGGAGGATACATAAGTTAGAAATAGTATGTCAGCAGCCTTAGGATCGCCACACAGAGGTCAAAATCTCCCTGGAAAACTCCTGTGGTGGACACAACTGGGAAGGACAGAACCAGGAGAAGCCACGAGACATTTTCCATCTATGATGCCTGGGAGGAGGGAGGGAGATATGCAACCATAGCACCTATTTACAAAGAATTCTAGCTGTGTGACAATATAGAGAGCATCACTCGAATTTCAGCTTCCAAGCAACACCCTGCATTTACAGAGAGAAAACTGAAAACCTCTGGGAAAACAAACAAGACACGAAACCACCACATCAGCAGCCAGCAAACACAGAAATATCCCTTTGTGATTGGGCTGAGAAACTGTGAAGTGAGAAAACCTGGGAAAACCAAAAATGGCATCATTAGAACCCTGAGCAATCATTTATAACCACAGATTCAGTTTAAGCATGAAAGACCCACCCCGCTACACCAATTCAGTGGTAGTGGCACCATTTTTTACATGAATAGACCTATAAGTAGAAGCCAGCAGAAAACCAGAGCCAGCGTTCTAGATCAGCCATGGTCTGACCCTGCGCTGTGCATCATCAGCTTTGAGCACCATACAGGAATCAACCAAGAGGCACTGCAGGAAAAGAACTCTCTGAACACAAAGTGTGCAAGCTCAGGTTTGGACCTAACGTTTGAAAGCCCACACTGTGAACAGCAGACAGAGAAACGCTGCTGCAGGAGCTCCCCAGCCCCGCTCGGTGGAATGCCAGGCCTGGCGTTGCATTATGTCCGCTCTCCATCTCAGCAAGGTCAGAAGCGCTGAGGTCCTACAGCCGTTTCCTTACGCCCCGACACCCATCTCCCCTCTGCAGAAGCACCCCTCATTGGACAGAACGTACACCAAAGCCAAATCATCTCTTCCACATTTACTGGCTTACCTCCCACAGCATCACCTGTGCGCTGCCAGGAGCGCCTCAGCAACAGTTCACGTGGCCAAACAGACAGTGGAAGAGCCCGCATCTACTTACCTTGGTGAGTCATCGTGACGGGCTCCTCGCTGGATATATTGTTGTAGATGACCACGGCGGTGGCGTTGTGCGAAGCCGCCCGCAGGATTTTCTCTCGGAAGGTGCAGTTTCCTCGCTGCAGCAGAGCGATCCACTGCTTGGTGTTGGGAGGGACTTGGAAACGTGTCCGAGGGTCACAGCCCAGGCGATCTGCAACTGGAGGAGTTGGAGGCGCAGTCAAACAAATGGCAGAGAAGAAAGCGGCGCTGAATGAACGGTTGTGCATTAGGAAGCTGCTGCCCTCAGGTTAATACAGCCCAATCCTAACTGCATTGCTCAGGTTAAAAGAGGAAAAAGTCTCCTTTATAAAGCTCAGTCTCACGGCTGAAGCTGTAACTGTATGTACAGGGATGAGGCTCACCAATAGACACTATTTTTAAGCCCGGTGCAGCGAGAACAATGAATTCCCATTTGAATCAATACCTGCCTGCAGGCTGAGAAACACGGGGCTACGGTTCATGTGCTGCGGGCACCTACCCAGCAGCTGTTTATCAGTCATTCTGGGCAGCACAACGTTCTTTTCCTTTCTAACGCAATCACACACATCCCTGCAGTGGGAAGAGTAGCTAAATGAGAAGGTTTGGGAGCAGTTCTCTGCTGTGTGCATGCTGCTGCAAGGGTGAGAGCAGCAGCCAATGCCAGCTTTTACACTGCAAGCTTTGCAGGCAAACACGATGTGCTCCTGTTGCTAAGTGGGAATGGGTGCTACGAAGGAGAAGGAACAGGCCTGGCAAATGCCGTATCTGAGCCCAATGGCATACAAAAACCTTTCTTTTGGTCCTTTTTGATGCTGTAATGTATCCTGGAGCAGCTGAAGCCCACACAGGTCTATGTACAAAAGGCACAGAGTGTAACGTGGAGGATGGTTTTCTAGCAAGTCGGAGCCAGCAGCAACTTGCAAAGCACATGTATTTACCCTTCCAAATGCCATGAGTCAAAGCACCTTTGGCATCTGAAGATGGAGGGGACAAACAGTGAGACCTCAGACACACAATTCATCTGAGCAATAGCTCTGAAAACTGCTACAGTTCCCAAGAGCAATTCAGAAGTGTCCCATAGTTTTCCTTTCTAAGAGATTTCATAGAATCACAGAATGGCCTGGGTTGAAAAGAACCACAATGCTCATCCAGTTCCAACCCCCTGCTATGTGCAGGGTCGCCAACCAGCAGACCAGCCTGCCCAGAGCCACATCCAGCCTGGCTTTGAATGCCTCCAAGGATGGGGCATCCAC
>PPHD01015903.1:648-15846 GCA_002909625.1 Bambusicola thoracicus
GAAGAACTAAAATCAACTAAATTGGTAGTTTTAAGAAAGATCTGTTAGAAGTATTTTCTACATACTTGGTGTGTATCTACAGCTAAGGCTTTGAGACTGGAGCTTTTTTAGTCAAGAAGTACTGTGGCTGTGCTGATGCCCCATCTGACCATAAATCACACACAGAACTTGCAGGCTGTGCTTAGTCCCTCTCAGATTCAGTGCCAGGTATCCTAAGAGACAACAAAGCAGAGACAAGAGAAAGTGAGCAATAAAGTGTATAGGGACAAGAACTGAAAGTGCCTTTTCTTTCTCCTTTGCCCATATATTCACAGTACAGCCTGTTGCAAGCTGTATCCTCTGAACTTTCGCAGCTCAGTGAGAGGATTGCCCAGAGTTTCTGTAAGACACAGGACCAAGGTGTCAAATACTTAATGGTACTGGGAAGGCTCTGTGATGCCTTATCACTTCAAAAAGGTGTGGATGGAACTCCATGTGGTCACTTGGAGGTCTTGCAAATAGATCTTGATGAAGGCTATCTTTATTCTTTACCATGGATGTGAAAGAGCAAGCAGGTTCCCTCAAAGGCCTCATTTAAAGGCAAAGTGTACTTGCTATGCGAGGTGACCTCTGGGTACTGAGGAGAGCTACCACCAACTGAACATGGCCAGATTGGTCACAGCACTGTGCGGAATCTTTCCTTTCTGTGACTCTCCCTCAGACCAGAGATAGCTCTGGCCATATAGATGGGGTGAAAATGAGTCTGAATATGACCTACAGATTGTACCTGCCTGAGATCCCACCTGGCAACAAGGTGGCCAGGTTGCCTAAGACTAAAGCCAAGTAGACTCTGGATAGCCTGTTCTCAAAGAAGAGGATCAAAATCACAGGCAGGAAAGGAAGTACCTCGTTGTGCTGTGTCTTCCTCAATGCTGGTTCTAGACTTGATATCAGACTACAGCAGAGGTGTAGGTGACAGCTGAAAGAAACAGGTTACGGAACAAAGTTGGTGAGGAGCTGGAGGAAAGAGGGAGCTTAGATGCTGATAAACACATGTGTAGCATACCAATTGCCTTTTGGTGACCAGAAAGGGAACTGCCCAAAGCCACAGTTCTAATCTTAGGAGATGCTGATGGCTCCAGCAGTTTGGGGAATGAAAAATTCTGGACTTTACAAAGGTCCTCATAGTCTGCCATGAGTCCTTCAGCAATGCTACAGATGGCAGGAGCTGATGAGGCAGAGCTGGCTTACAGAAAGGCAAGATGCTCCAGTCATGAGCAGACCAATGGGACTAATCTGAAACCCTGAATTGTTTGAAATGACTTCTGTTTGATAATCTGCTGTGGACCTGATAATTTGCTGTATAAAACTGTAAGGTCCTTGAATGATGGGGGTCTGTTGCATTATGATCAAAGCTGTAGAAATCCTCAGAAGCCTGATTATCATCCTTCCTGAACACTTGTGAGATAATCCACTCTATCAGTCAGGGCATGACAAAAGAACAGATTTTCCAATTATATTAGCTAGCTTTTGAATATGTTCGATAGGGAGTTTTGATTGAACTGAAGAAGGAAGCTGTATAACTACCAGTGCATGAACAGTTCGAATCTCAGGATAAATGCAATCTCTGGCACATTAGTATCGTATTTCATAATAACTAGAAAAGATCTGATGCCAATTTGTAGCTTCTGTGTCAAAATCATAATTTATCCCCTGATAAAAAGACTGCTCCGTTGTGAGATCTGCTTGGGAAAAGGGATAACAAGGAAAGTGAGAAAGTTGCTGTTCTTGTCCATAAAGAGAGTTAAGCTAAGGAATATCCTTCCTCTGTCTCTGCTTGACAGCGTGGACTATGCTCAGTTCTGTGCTAACATAGCTCCTGGAAAAGGGAAGATCTGTCATCCAAAGCACCACCTAGAAATCACTACTACACCAACAGACACCCTTGGTGTTTCATGTGGTATTTCTGAGGGTGCTGCTTTGACTAAATGCTCTCTGTGGGTGAGGGCTGCTCACTCATGAGGCAGTAACTTCCAGTGATCCATGAATGTTTAAGGTCAGCTCTGGCTTCAGACAGGCAGCTTCATCTGACAGCATGGTTGGAAATAATCGTGTCTTGAAGGGAACTGGATTTCCAGGGCAGCACAAAGCAGACAGAGGATGACGTGGGTGTTTAGTTCTAGAGTATCTGCTTCCCTAGGATCAGGTTCTGGACCCTAAAAATGACTAGGCTAAATGGATTAGATAGAGCATTGACAGCAACCCCAGCTGATCATTATGCCTTGAAATCAGCGGCAGGACTGGTCAGCCTGCTAAGAGGAATGCCTGGAGTCTTCTTAGCTTTCCTTGAAGCCCTTGAAATTCAAGCCCTGGTAAATCTCGCCCTGCCTATGGAGGGACTGATATCCAAGACCACAACATGGCTGACTAAGAGTGAAATATCCCAACTGAGCATGAGAAGAGTTGAGAAGTAGGACATGGTCTGTGCATTTATGGGCTTCAAGTCACATTCACAATACACAGACATGGATGAGAGCTAACCCTTATTATTGGACATCAAGTAATGAATGTAAGTGGTGCAGCTTAACACAAATGTCAGGACTTACTTGTGTTTCGAATGAAGAAACCGTTCAGGGTGCCCCACTCTGATCTTTGAGTACCACTGTCTGCCCTTACGCGCAGGTTATAGGCCACAGTGGCTGAGATATCCTCTGTGATGTTACATACAGTGACTGTGATGAGGGAACACTCACAGATGGGGATCCAGCTCTCGTTAGCGTACTCTCGTTCATACTCCCTGGGGAAAAGAAAGCAGACAGGCAGCATTCTGATAGGAGGTACCTTTGTCACATCCCCTATGGGCTAAGGCTGCTTGCTAGTTCTTTCCAAGTAAGACCAGTACTGGAATACAGTGGGTTGGATTATTGGGAGTTTATGAAACCAGCATGAATGTATTTTAGATTTTATCTAGAGACATTCTCCCAGAGTCAGCTGGTTCATCAGCCAAAACCATCATGATACTGTGGGAAGTGGGAATAGCAACCCAGACTTGATGCTTCAGATGCTGCCCAGTCGCTTGATCATCCCTGATGAATCAGATTTCTAAGGTCAAACTATGACACAATTCACAGCTTGAGATCAATCACAATCTCATATGTTTTCTGAAGAAAAATAAATGTATATAATACGTTTAAAGGAATAACACTGAAAAAATTCAAGCCTTTTCTCTTTCTAAACAATCTTCTGCTAATCTTCCTAATTCTTTAGACAGAGGCAGTTTTCATACATGGGGTTAGAGCATGCCTTGGATTATGCAGCTATCTCTTAAAAACCAGCAGTTGATAAGCCCTGGTCTGTAAACAATCTCAGAATTAGACCAAACGTGAGTATGATTCTATTCTTCCTACTCACGATTAACAGAGCTGGAGCATCAAACTTCTCCTACACTTGTGAGCTGAACAGTATTGAAGAAATCTGAGCAGTGTGGGATTGTAACTGGTGTTCAAAGAGCAAAGGAAAAAACCCTAACTAAAACAAAACAGAAACCAGAAGTTACCCCTGAAACTCAACAGAGTATCTCACGGTTTCTCCCTGGACATTCACAGGACTCCACATTAAGAAGTGTTTCATGTTGGTAGAAAGAATAGAGATATTCTGAGGTGCTGGCAGCGGAATATCTTCACCTAAAAGTCCTAGCAAAAATGAAACAAAGAGAAGAAATGTATATGAACATACTGGGAAAAAAAAAAGAACTGTGCAAAACTGTCCTTTGCATCAGAAATACTCTGCATTTTGACACTGTCATTTAAGCGTTTGAAGGTCTTTTACAAAGAATGAAAACCAAAGAGCAAGCGACAGAGCACTTAGCTGCCACTGCTCACAGAAAGGCAAAGCATGTCTTTTTTGTTATTTCAGAGGTTTGAAATATATAAATAAAATAGTGAGGAAAGGCAAAGCTTTTAGAAAGCTACCCAATTTATTTTAATGAAGCCAAATAACAGATACTCTGTTATGCTTGACAGTCTGTTTCTGTGAACAATTCCCATCATGCTTAGAAATGTACAATTTATTTCCAGGCTTGGCTGGACTGGACATTTGAAGATTCTGGCTTTAGTACAGATTTTTTCATGTTTCAGGATTCTAATAATGTAAGTGCTTGTAGGCTGTAATCAAATCACCTCATTAATTTCTTGGATAAACTTATTTAAAGGACTAACGAAGTTAAAACGTTTCTCCTGAAGATCAGCAAAGCCTAAGTTTGGGATGATGCCTACAACACAGTTTATAGATTTTATCCTTTCACTTATCCTTTTATCTTAATCTAAAATCCTTAGCAGAGTTTGGACAAGAGCACAAGAGGGAGGCTTCCCCATGGGTACACCCTTCACAACATGATAAGAATGGTCCTATCTCTGTTTCCCAAGAAAACTGTTTCCCTTATAAGTCTTTCTGATTTTATTTTTTTCTTTTAATTCATTATTTTTAAAATTTAATATAACTTGCAAAAAAGGGTGCTTTTTTAAAGCTGTGATTATAAAGCTAACCAGTTAATGTCAGTTGTTCTACCCGAGATCGAAACCGAGTTGACAAGTCCATGAGCAATGTTTTCGTGGTGATTATTCTTTTAAAGCACTGGAAAAACACTTTTTTCCCTTTTTAATATTCCCCATATTCGTAGCTTATGATGCGATACTTTGCAAGATGTTATTTGAATCTGTTGACATAATGCTTGGCCTTTCTTTAAACTGAATGACAGATTTCTGGGATGAGATGATTTCTTCCTTGCCATTCAGATAGCGAAAGACTTGCTGTCTGCTATATCAGCAGTTCTGTCACTTCTGTCTGGTTAGGGCTCTGTACTACTGTCAAGACACTTTTCATCTACAACAACAACAACAAATAACAGGTTTTTTTTTTTGTTTCTTTTTTTATGTCTTTATTGCCTTTCACTTTGCAGCTCAGAGACTCATTTGGTCTCTTGTTCAATTCTCTGTGCCTCTTGACACTTAGGCTGCTTGCTACTACTATTCCTTGTACTTGTGGTTCCCATGTGAATTTCTGAAGTTGGGATATCCAGGTGTGTGAATTACATAACAAACTTTAATTACATGACCAGGCACCAGTTTTTCCACATGACTCACACACACAGAGATGTTCCAGTTCTGAACAGAGGTGGTTTGCACTGGGGATATATAATTTATTGTATTCAGAAATATGGAACTCCTTCTTACTGTATTGTCTAGGAGAGAATAGTTCTGAATTGGGATATTTACCTTTTGATGGCCCTTAAACTATTTTTTGTTGTGTCACTACTAACATATTCCATTATTGTAAGAGAAAAGAAGCAACAACCACACAGTGCACAGGAGACAATTGGGCAGAGACAGCAAGCAGGACCCAGAGAGCTGTTAGCCTTGGGCTGCTTACCGCTTCCATTTGATTTTGTATTCACAAGCAATACCAATAGCAAGTAGCTGTGAGTAGCAAGAACACAAAAGCTTTATAGGAAAAGGCAGGCTACAGTCTTTCAAGTCAGGGTACTTTTGGACAGACATCTCCAGTCATGTCATGGAAAAGACAAGACATTTCCATATTACTCTGTAAATACCATTTTTGCCTACTACCCTATCAGTAGTATATTGTTTGTTGTATGAAGAATCGATTTCCATTTACAATGGCCACGATTTTCTTGAGCTTCATTTTTAACATTTTCTCCTTTTATGCTCAACTTAGGAAATCTACAGTTAAAAGAAAGCAGTTTCACTCTTAAGTCCAATATATCTTTCTTGATTTTCATTTTAAAATGCCTTAAATAAGTGCTGCCAAATTTCCTTTACTGCAGATTTTGATCCTTTTCTTTCTCTCTCTCTTTTTTTTTTTTAAATGAAAAAGTGTTCTTTGCTCAAAGATGACATTAGGAGACACGAGTCTTCATGTTTTCTGCTGAGGCCAATGGAATAGGAGATATAGTGTGAAGTTATCCCACCTTTCCCTCTCACCGCCTCTCACAATATGCACGTGAGTATCAGCCTGGGCATGGCTGGCTGATGCTACAGATGCAAAAAAAAGCAGTAAAAATTAAAACAGATTTCTTGAAGAATAGTTGCCAGCTTTGTCATCTTTCAAAAATATTTATAGATTTGTCACAGTCCTCCTTATTCCACAGAATAAAACTGCAGAGAACACGCAGCTTGGCGCTGAGGCAGTGTTTTTCCATATCAAGAAACTAAGAATTACAAATAATGATTCAAAGTGTTCTGCTGGCCAAGCAAGCTGTAAAATTACTTCTTCTGGCAGAGAACTTGAATTCAGGAGCAAAGAAGGAAGTTTTGGAAGACTGCACTGAGCAAAATCTGAGCACACCTGCAAATTGTGCTTCCTTTCTGGAGGACTGACCACTGCAAGAGCACTGAAGTGTAATTAGGAGACCAAGCGTATCTAGGTGATGTGCTTGGAGACAAGCATCTACTTGGAGAAGCAAATTGAAAAATGCACAGCCATCTTGCAGGGCAAAGGAGACTCTCAGTGAACATAATTGAGCCAGTAATTAAAACTTTCTAACTCCCTGACCCTGCATCCACACTACAGGCAGTGTGTTCCCCTGTGCTAAGAGATAATAGCAGTTAAAGAGGACTTGCAACTACAGCTTATCATGGCACAGCAAAAAGCAGAGGCAAGTACAGTGTTAATATGTCAATTTCCTTCAGACTGAAACTTCCCCTTAAATTACAGAATCACCCTGTAGAATATAAGATACATGGACTGTCTTTTTCATTTACTTCTAGTAGTTAAAATTCAGGGTTACCTGATGGCATGCCGCGTTGCTTTGCAGAGATAGGTTTAACAGAAGGACAAAAAACTTTTAGTTCCTCACAACCGCTTGGCCATTTGGCTTCTGTCAACCAAAGCTGTTTCAGTGGTTTACCTGTGAGATTAGATGCAATCAGAGTGCAGAGGATGAAGCAGATGAGTTTTAGTGGCATTTTGCTCATGTCTGTTGCCTTTTCCCACATTCACACCCAGGTGCTGCAGCTCAGAATTTTCCCTTCCCAGATGGAGAGCCGTGCCTGTGCCAGACATGGTGAGCCGGGGAGTACTGCAGACACTGCTTCTCTGCCTGCCTGAGCCCATGCTGAAGACACACGTGCATGCTTTGTGAGGGTGTAGTCAAGGGAGGGGCAGGTAATCGGGTGCCAGCTTTTCTTTACAGGTCCCTGCAACCACTCACCTAGACAGCACAGCACTGTTTCACCTAGCGATTATGTGCATTAAATCTCACTGTGAGGAGGAGATGGGATTAACTGGATATTTCTCTGTAGTTTATACAGCTGTGCATGCTCGGCCTCCAAGGTGGGTAAATCCAGATGCTTTCAAGCACCTGCAAAGTTTCCCAGTGCTTACCACAGTGAGGCTTGGCTGTAGGCTTTGCACAACCTGTGGGCTGGCAGGAAGGAGGTTTGTTCTCCACTTTATCTTCCAATGGTCTTTTGAAGGCAGTTGCATTGGGCTGTGCTGAGGAGGGTGTTATTTGGTACAGGAATCCCAAGGTTTTCCCATCTTCCAGTGCCCACTGTATTCCATCTCAGCTCAAGCAAAGCAGGCCTCTCAGCCAGAGCACGCTGAGGTCTTGTGTCTTCAAGGCTGATAGGATGTAAAAATAAGGGGAATGCTACTCACCTCTTGGTTATATTATAATCTGATGAGAAAATATTTCATAAATGGTGTCATCACAAACATTTCTGCTAACTAAGACAGCTGGTAAAAATATTTAGGTAACAAAAGGCTGATCAGGAGAGGAATAAATCCTGTGTAGTGCTCATCTTCTCACAAAATGACCAAGTGGAAAAATTAGAACATGAATCAAGCTAGTGGTTACCCATGTAAAAGTCTTACCTACCATGTACATACCCATGTATCAAGAGAAATTAAAACTTTCATCACTTCATAGGCAGTTCCACTGCCGTGTTGATCTACACAGACTGATGAGGTCTGTGCTTTTATCTGTGTGCTATGCAGATGAGTTAACTCATTTACAGAGAGCAGAGAGGTAGCTGGGAATGAATTTTTGGGCCCTAACTGAGAGAGAGATGCTATCTACAAAGAGAGCTCCACAGGTCCTTCAGTGACTGTTAGCTGAAGTTGCCTTGTTCATTCTAGCTCAGCTTGTTACTGTGCTGAAGGTTTATCTTGTTCCTCTCACTGCTGTACCAGCCCTTCATGCAGATTGGTGCTGGCTACTGCAGATGGCAGCAGAAGCTAAATAAAATGCAGAGATTTTGAAAATTAATGTAACCCCTCTCTACTGTTATCCCAGATAATATTTTTTTCTCCCAATGTCAGCCAGCTCTTGTTGAGGATTGAACCAATTCTAGGCAACAGAAGCCAAATTAAATACATTACACATCAAATTAATGCTTTACTTATAAAAATTCTGTTATTTGTTGTTGTTGTAGTCTGTGTCCATAGCAAGTGATAAAAGCAAGTTTGGAAGCTCTCCTGATAATCTCTGATGATTTCCCCCTGCTTGCTTCTGTATGAGAAAAGACCAATAGTAATTCTGACAGATGATTTTTAATGCTGACTTTTCTTTTGAGAGTATCTATTTTATTTCCCCCCATTTTAAATGCTGCTGCTTACTTTCATGACAGCTAACCTGTAATGCAAAACACAATTCTAAACAGTTGTCCTATTCATTCCCCTTTGTTTTATTTCTTAAATAAGTAGTAGGACTGGCATGTGTAGTACATGCTATTACACGTGTTACAGCCTTGAACTTTAAAGCTGTTCACTTCTGTAAAAACAAGAACTTGCTTGCTTTTCACACACCTGTTTTTGAATGCATGGTAATTGCTGCTAAGTTACCCTGGCCCTGTGCATTTTGTTAAACCTTTGTATCAATGGGTTTTGCTTTTGCCTTTTAGAAGTTTGGTTGGTTGGTTTGGCCTTTTGTTTATGACCCGGTTTATCTGACACCACAGGATGACTGCATCATCTCTCTGCATTGCCACATGTAGACTGATCTGCAAAGAGAGGCTGACCTGGATCCACTTCTCCAGATTTTGCCTGTGGCGATATGCTTTAATGTTAAGATTGTTGAGTATTTTACTCCAAAATATCAAAATCCCACCAGAGACCTAAGTGATTCTAAACCATTTTGTCCAGCTTGTAAAAAAAAAAAAAGTCCTTTTGTGTTGTTCTACCTTGTTGATAATGCTATTTGATTCACATCTACACAAGGAGCAGGCAATTCCCTGCCTATGATGACGTAACGTGAAAAGACCTTCAGGTTCAATCAATGTTTCCACTGTGAACTACCTAAATATTGCATATATTGGGAGTCCATGTCACAGATGAAGCCTGCATTTAGTTCTTCTGCAATATTAGCTCTTGAATTGATCTTCGAGTGGAAGCAGGCTCCTTATTCCCCTTTCTATCTTACTCTTCTGTCCTCTTTTCTTTCAACAATCTTCAGTAAATTAATTTCCTTTTCCTTTTTCTTTCTTGAGTCTCTTTCCTTAATTATGTGCCATCATGCTAATTAGCTTCTTGATAAGACATCTTATTTCCCCTTCCCAATACCTTAGCATGAATTAGAAGCGTAGGGGATTCTTATAACAAGTATCTGCCTCTTAGAAGTATTTACAGTATTTGCAATAGTGGAATGATCTTTAATGGAAAATGTCTCCCATCATTATGATGACTTTTAAATCATGAAAAAGTGTAAATACAAATAATTATTTGTGAACATGAAAGCAGGCTTCAGGGGAAAGCAGTAAATAATAAATACATTAGAAGTTCCATGTATGATTTGAAAAATGGTTTGAAAAGAATGAACTGTGAGAGCAAGGGGTCTGCAGTCTTTGTTTTACATTTAAAGCCATAACACTCAATTTTCTACAACAGACATTTAAAATTAGGGAAAATACAGTGTATCAAAAGAACTGTGCTTTCAAAATATGTCTAATATTTCTAATATTTCTGAAATCTTATGAAAAATATCTACAGAAAAGTATGGAACTGCTGCTTAACAATTGTGTTCAATATATAGTGAAGATAGCACAAAGCTGAAGGTGTTAAAGTTTATGAATCTATTAATGCACTGCTTTGGGGGAACTAAAGTTTAAGAGTGATGATAAACCTTCCATAATAAAATATGGGGAGAGCAAGAGTAAGTATCTTCTGCAAAGCAAAAACTGTAAGCTACAGGATCTCCTGTGGTATAAATGAACTTCTTTGTAATCATACGCATCTAAATGAATGTTGTGCATAATTTCTTTTATATTTTATTTTTAGGAGAGTTGTGTCCTGCCCCAGGAGTACCTTTTGCTTCCAATTTTGCTATCCGTCGTAGAGAAAAATTATGAAAATGAATATAGGTAAGAGCAGCAAACACCTACAGAACGAAAAATAGGGTGAAGTTATTGTGTTTTTTAATTGTTTGGGTTTTTTTTTTTTTGTTAACTATTCTGAGAAGTTGCAAGGCAGGATGAATTCTGTTTTCTTCAGTTGTACAGGTTTAAAATGGGAAACAACCATGATCGCTCAAGGAAGAGGGATCTTATCACTCTGGCCTTTAACTGGAACCTAAAGCAATGTTAGTTCTGAAGTTGTTCTCTGTATGCACTGGTCTGATTTTAGAGAGAAACAGTGGTAGTTATTAGGAGGATTCTTGGAGACAGTAAAGAAGAAATTGTGTTCTCATCTCTTCTGTGCTTAACCAAACAGATTCTTAATTATCAGCATTAAGAAGTTCGATTTTGCAAGCTGTTTGGTATCTCTTTGCACTGGTTTCACAAAGACTGTGAATATATTACATTTTTCCAGGGATTTTTAAAGGCCAGAATGAAACAAATGCAGCCATGAAGCCTAAGTAAAAGAATTAGTATTTGGTTTCTCTTTAAATAGACATTACTAGCTCTAATAAGCAGCCATCAGTTTGGAAATGCAGGAAAGTGGACCAAACAGTAATATTGCTGGCTAATGCAACCAGTCAAATGGCACTTTTTTCCTGTTATTAACATGCTTAATTTGGCACAAGCTGACAGGAAAAAAAAAAAAAAAAAAAAAAAAAAGAAGGTCAAACACACATTTTTACCTATAAGGAGGGTTCTTAAAAGTTTGATGTATGTTCACTGAGGCAATTGATCTTTTGTTTGCTGACTCTCCATGTTTTTATTAGCAATGTAATCTTTTACCTTTATGTAGTTCTTCCTTACTGGAAAGTACATAATCCTTTTGAACTTCACTGAAGATGTTAAAATTCTCTATTTTCTCCAGAAAAACTGTAGAGTTGCAGCATCTGCAAAAATTTACAGTTCCAAAGAGGTAAAATATTTCCAATTAGCTAGTTTGATGCATGTCAGACTGACAAAATGCTTTTTGAAGATGTTTATTTGACACATTAACGCAGCACTGAAGCATCCTGTGGTACCTTTACTCCCAAAGCCTTGCCTGTATGTTTCTAGTTTGATTCTTTGGTTTGTGGTGGTGGGTTCTTGTTAGTGTTTTGTAGTTTCCGCTTCATATAAGTGTGGTAACTTCTGATACCTGCTACAAGATGAGCCATGCAACCTATGAGCGACACTCTGCTGTGAATATGTTGACTCAGAAAAGAATTACCACTGTGTTTAGATCACCCATTTGGAACACATGTCCTGATGACCTTCCAAGTCAACAAAATGGGTAGTGGAGCACTGAGTTTTTTTCATTTATACCTTTGCAAAGAAGGAGGCACTTTTTAATTGTGATACGGAAGAAATATGTCTTTAATTTCTGCTTAATAGGAAATCCTTATGTCTGATCAATTCAAGACATTCTGAAGCAGTCACCGCTATTACTAAAGTTAATCAAAACTTACTGCTATGTAAGAAAAATCGATAGAGAACAGATTGAGATCATTTAAGTCGGGATAATTTTTGCTGCAAGTCCCCTATATTTTGTCCCATCAATAAACAGGAACCTGAGGGAAAGAACTTTCATGTGCCGTGCTCATATCTTTATTAATCAACTGAGTCGACTAAAGTTACTAAACATCATGGATCTGTTTTCACTTTCATGGTGTTTTGGTTTTTGTTTTGGTCTTTCTCCTCTTTGATGAATGATTTCATCCAATTTTGATGACTGCACCACACAAAGTGTATAAAACTTCCCCATTGAAGCTTTCAGAAATTTCAAGATGCTTTAAATGCAAGTGCCATGTAGTGAGTTACAATTAGCGCTGGTTTGAAAAGTCACTTCCACTGACATTTCACCCTGGGCAAAAAGCGAAGGAAAACTGCATTCCCACTTAAATGAAAAAAAAAGATTGTTTCAGTGTCTCACTTGGACATGCTATTCATTTTAAGCTTCTTTTTCTATTACATTATAGATCAGTATTATTTACAAAATGGTGGAAAATAAGTTGAAATGGAAACAATATTTTTCTTTACTTAAACATATTTTTCTGAGTATAAACAGAAAATGGAATTATAAGTGGAAGAAGAATTCTCAGATTCTTCTAAAGAATCACATTGAAACCTTCTTCTGGGAAGAAGAGGAAGCAGAGTTTTCAGTCTTAGGCTTTAGTTCTGTGAGTACATACTGATAGCATGCCTTGGTAGGGGAAAGTAATGAGCGTTGTGGAAAGGATTCCTCAGCAAATAAGTAAAAATTGGTAAAAGCCAAGGGGACAAACACATTGGAGCAGGAGCAGAATATTTTGAGAGTAACGTGTTTGGGTGAAGATATCAACAACTTAAACACACTGGTGTGTTATCAGAAGTATTTTCATTGCATATCCAAAACATAGCAACATACGAGCTACTATGATGAAAATAAACTATGTCCCAACACAGGGGTGAAGGCAGAAACAAAACAAATTTTTATTTCTACTATTATTTCCATCAGAACAAAAAGGTCTGCTAGGCTTTCTTATCAACCTCAGTGTAGACAGGAGGAAATAGAACTGATGTAGGACAGTGTCCTTGATCAGGCAGTGCTCTGGCACATGGCACAAATAAGGCAAATTCCATTTGTAGGTCTCTCCAGCATGCTATAAAATAGATAAATAGTGTTTCAGCATAAGTTCAAACTACAGAATGAATTATGGTTATTAGCAGGACTAGGGAATATCTCCATTGTCCTAACTGTTTCTGGTGTTCGTGCCACAGTCGTCACAATAGGCAGATAGCTGGCAATCCCATCTGGTGGTTTACTGTTGCAGAAAAGGAGAATTATCCTGTCTGCAGTCTGACTCAGGGCAGAGTTAAACAGTCATTGACTTGAGGAAATGTTTTAAAATAATATTTGCTTAATATACAAATTATTATCCATTAGATTATTATCTCCTGGTGTTACTGACCTTTTATTCTACTTCTTCCCGTATTGGCATGCATGCTACACTGAAATTTAAATAAACATATAATGGCAGACTGTGAAATTCCTCATTAGTACTCAGTGTGTTTGTGTTTTCCTCCTGAGGGCTCTTTAGTAGCTATTCTGTGCATGCAGTGGACATGGATCACATTGCAGTAAGTACTTTATTGGTTAGATTTTGAGTTTTTTCTCCTTTACTGTTTACAATATGTCTCACTTGATCAGGCTGCAGATAGACTGAATTTCTAGTTTGCTTTTTATAGATGGGAAATTTCAATGATCAAAATCATTTCTTCTGATTTCTTTTATTTATGCTCATGACAGTCAGCTGTTGTTTCCATGTACTAGGGTTGTTCAGAGTGTCTGTGCACAATCACTGCTCACTCCTAATCCAACTACTCCATTTCTTTTTCTGTGATCTAATTAGTCATATGTAGTTCAGCTGTGTCTCTGCAGTGAGCTTGGTCATGTTGCTGCTTTTCTTCTTGTAAATGTTTTAGCACTTCTTTCAGTTGCTAGTTAATTGTGTATCCTGAGAGGGCTCAAGTCAACATCTTATCTTCATATTGTACTGTGTGAGCCACTGGAAGTTTGGAGACCTGCAGAAAGAGCCTTCCTTGGTCCTCAGAACCCATATAGTTGTTTCAGTATCTGCTAAAAACCAATGGATAGCCAGGCAGATTGAACTCTAATTATCTGCGTAGGTTGAAGGTTCTTCTTGAGATGGCTTTTTGCTGGAAATAAACAGAAAATTATGTGACAGATTTCCAACTGAGGCTGGAATCAGAATTTTACTTGTCAAGGTAATTTTATTCTGTAGCTGTTATTTTTATGCAAATGTTCATGAGGTATCTTTCCTGATGTTAATGCAGTTCATAGCTTACTGAACAGAAGAAGAGTGGAGTGCCTGTCGGTTGGCCTTCACAGTGGTGTGCCAACAGGAAAAGGGATCATAGTTTTTCAATGTTTTTGTGTACTTATAATAGAAAAAAAAGGAACACGAAAAAACCAACCAGTTCATCTCTAACTGCATGTGTGTTTGAATTTAACTATTGAATGGATCAAAAATGATAGCTAAGAATGCAGGGGAACTGTTAGGAAATGGCTTGAACTGGTGATTGAGCACCTGGTGAAACAGTGTGGCTGACCCAGGCAGATGGTTTGCACCTGTGCTCCCCAGGTGACCAGAAGGGGTAGGCTCAGGTTGGGGCCCCCCCATGGTTCATATAAAGGTCAGCCACGGAGAAGAGAGCATTTCATGGATGTTGGCTGCTTTTTGGGGGACTGCTGTGTGGCCAGAGATCCCTGTCACCAGTGGGGTGAGTTCAGTGCTTCTTTCTTTATATGACTTTTGGTCTGCCTGGGAGTGCTTTGCCTGGTCTTGCCAAGAGCCTGTCAGAACCAATTTGGCTCCTTTGTGAGCAGAGCATAAAGAATTCTTTCCATGCTTGGGAAAGTGGCTGGAATGTATTGGTTTGTGTGAATTTTTGTCTTTAACTTCTGGTACAGAGGTTGTTGAGTGTTCATGAATTCAGTAATACCTGATAGTATGCTCCAGTGAGAGAGTGCCACGGGTGTATGTTTCTATAGAGCTTCTGGCATGGTATTTACTTTGAGTTGGTGCAAAGCAAGAGTTGCTGGACGTGCTGTGTGACGGTGTGTTGTGTAGAATTACAGTCCGGCTGTGTTCCTCTGAGCGTCCCACATAGAGAGAGTTGATTTCTTAGCTAAGATTCTCGTGGTTGTGGCTCCTCCCAGGGAGCAGAGGGCAGTGCGGGGTTTCACCTTCTGGTGACAGCAGCAGGGACCGAGGGAACGTTCTTAGGGACCGCTGAACTCCAGCACTTGTGCCCAATGGCCAGGAAC
>PPHD01015904.1:0-10828 GCA_002909625.1 Bambusicola thoracicus
TAATCCAAGAATTTCACCCTTTCAGCTGCTCCTTTTATGTATTTATTCTTCTTTGGTTTAGCTAGATGGCTGGAAAGTAAGCTTTCTCATTCAGTTTTTTTTTTTTGTTGTTGTTGTTGTTTTTTTTTTTGTATTTCCCCTTTGGAAATTAAAAATCAGGAAATGCATTTTCTGTTCCTGGACGTGGAAGTGAAGAAGCAAACCACCAGCATGCATCCCCCATGTGCGGCATGGGGTTTCTCCTGCCTTCATGAATGGATTATACACACACCAATCAGGAGCATTATGAGAATGTCTAGGCTTGCTTTGAGGCAAGGACGGGGACAAGATAACCATAAATGGTTCCCTACAATGCTTTTTTACTCCACAATTTTATAGAACATAAGAGCGTTATGAACAACAGTAAGAAACAAAAGTCATCTTTTAAGCTGAGGGATAAAGCTATTAGAAAACAAATGTATTTAAATAATTTGCAAATAAATTAAGACTGACATTTAGAAAATGGTTCACAGCCATCAACAACAGATTTACAGCCAGAATACTATAGGTTAGGAAAACATTAACCAATTTCAATATGAGGATTCCTGTACCTATAGGAAAGATTACAACACTTGCTTTCAGTCATGGCAAATCTCAATGTGTTGACTGAGTAGATCTTCTCCAGGTCCTTCAGGATGTTTTTGTGCTCTTTTCTGTTGGATTAGAGAATCCCCCCTATGAAAAACCTTCCATGTTTTCTCCCCACCTTAAAAAGTGATTCAAGATGCTGTTCTCCCTAAGATTACCCAGCAAGGAGCTATAGTTCCTCATCTAACACTTGCTTGTCTAATTTTCCATTACATGTTTTAAATAGACAAATACACAAGTCCTTCAGTGGCAATGTTTCACACCCCAGTTAGGAAGCCTACCTGCATTTTGGCAATGCATTGTCAGATGGCTATACTGTCAGAGGTGGTCTATTAAATCCAACACTGTATGAATTCAAGTAAACAAAGAACACAGTCCCTGGATGTATATAGATCTATATTCCTGGTATAGGGAATTGCTTGAGCCAGAGGAGGTACAGTCACATGAAACTGTCTTTGATGGGGTTCTGCTCTCAAGAATTTGCCTAATCTCTTTTTGAAGCCAGGTACGTTTCTAGGTGAGTCCACAGTTTTGGCAAAGGCTTTGGCAGCATGATTCTCCACTGTGAGAGCAAAAAAAAGGCTGCCTTTGTTTGTACCCAATCTGTTGCTTGACAATTTACACTTATGTTCCTAGCTCCCAAACTATAAATGTGATCAGCTTCCTCCTCTTTACCACGCTTGCAATTCTTTAAGTTTCCCTTATACATACCCCAGGCACCTCTTTTCTAAATCAAAGAGCCTTAGGCCACTTAGTCAACCTTTACATAAAGCCATTCCATACATCTGATAATCCTTATTGCCTTGCTTTGGACTTTGCCCAGCTTTACTATATCATTTTTGAGCTAGACAAACTGGAATTGTACTGAGTGTTCAAGATGTAAAAACACCATGCATTTAAAGTGGCCTGAGGGTATTTTCTGTTCTCTTTCCCTAATAATTTTTAGCATAACTACTAACAAGGACTGAGCAGATGTTGAAGCTCCAAGACCTCTTTCCTTACTGGCAGCACTCACTTCAGAGCCTATAACTACATGAGGAAAGATTTGAAGGCTTTTTACCCCATGCGGGGCTGTTGTTTCTAATGCATTTTTCACACCTTGCAGGAAAAAAAGGCTTTGAGTCGCTCCAGTTGGCAAAATGTCACCTCCAGCAGGTAATTCCTGGACTGATACGTACCAGAAGCCATTCACAAATAAACAGCTACATCCATGCAGTGCTCCAGACATTATGCAAACCTGAATTCTGGATGTTACTCTCTTGCAATACCCTCTCAGGTCTCCGTTAAGAAAGTCACTTAAACATCTGCTTAATACTACTGCTGTTTAAGCACATAGTTACCATTATACACCTAGCAAATCCTTTCATCTTCAAGAGCATTTAAGCATTTGCTTGAATTTAAGTATATACTTAGGTACTGAGGTTTCTAAACTGAGATGCTTTCTTGAAGAACAATCTGTTTCAACAAATTAACTAAACAAATCTATGTTTCCTAAATCCTAGGCTTTCACTTACTGGAAATGCACTGAGCGTGCATAGCTTAAGGAATGAATTCATTGCTGAAACTACCCATCAGAATAATTTTAGACTAGCAAGTGTAAATGCTACCTGATTTGTCCTACACCGCCTTAAGAAATGAGAGCTACATGCAAGCCAGATTTTGCAAAACAAGAGGAGGAACTTTTGAAGATAAAGGCAACAGAGGGTGACCACCAGACATCCACACTGCTATTGCCAAATGAGCCAAGATAAACCATCACCCTTCCTCTTGAAAAACTTCTCTGACCTTGGTGTAATGCCACAGAAGCCCCTTGATGAGCATGCACATCAGATTAACTGCACTCACCATTAAAAAAAGAAGAAGAAGAAGAAATTGTTGAGCTTTAGATTGTCTCTGATAAGTTAGTATCAAAGCCAGAATGCTGCCCTGTTATTCTACCTGCCTTTTGCTCAGAGAAGCAAGAGACACTGAATTTGACCTTTTGTGCTCACTGGGAGAATATTTCTTTCCAGTTCTCTTCCACTGCCTAGGACTTAGAAAGCCACATTACACTAGGGTGCAGAGCTGGGAGAAGGCAGCGGGCATAAAGAGAATAAAAACCTCATGAAGGTGAAAGATCTTGCTGTGACTGCCAGCCCAGGATGTATATTGACCTGCTTTACAAATTTTGCAAAATGCATTCATTTCCAGGGCTTCAAAAGCCTTCTTCAGCTTTTTAGAACAGCCTTTGACAGTTTACTGCATGTTTCTACAGACTCTAACACAACAGGCTCTGGGTCCATGACCTGAACTCTCGGGTAAAACCATGATTCCATGATCTGATCAGTAATCAACAGATCCTTGCCAAGGCGGTGAAGGTTGTTTCTGCAATGTGCTATGGAAAATAAGGAAGTAAGGTAACTCAGAGTCACATCATGAATTAGCATTTGAGGGAAGAACATTATCTCCCTGTTCTGCCCAAATTATATTTAACCTCCATTCACATGACCTGAAATTACAGTTTGCCTCACACAATGGACATGAATGACACTGTGTTCAAATTGAAGGGCTTGTACCATTAGGCCTCATTGCAGAAGTAATGTTTGTTCCTAGAAAATGATGGCAATGTCCTCTAAATCCCCTTTTGCAGTGATGTACAAGGACTGCTCTGAAAGCAGTACCTCCTATTTTATGATATGGGCCCACAACATCAGAGGCAGATGGTGGTATGTCAGTAGAGGTTGAACTTTCCCACCAACATTCCATTATATGGTGTTGCCATGTGACAGATGGCAGCAGAGGGACAGTCTGACAGAACAGCATCTGATGTGGAAGCACATACAAAGCAATGATGTGTCACTGAATTCCTCCATGTGGAAAAAACTGCAACCACTAATATTTATTGATGTGTGCTGGATGTTGACAGAGATCAAACAGTGGATGTGAGCACAGTGAGGTGGTGGGTGGTGTGTTTCAGCAGTGGTGACAGTGACATGAAAGACAAGCCACATTACAGGTGGCCATGAAGGTATTTACAAGCACAGCAAACAGTCTGTTGTTCATCACTGGTAAAAATGCATAGCTACTGGTGGTGACAGTTGAAAAGTAGTGTTTTGCAGCAGAGAATTTGCTCTATCATAGTGTTACTGTGCTCTTTGTTGTTTCCATGGAAATAAACAGGAGGCCTTACTTTCAGAGCAACCTACATATTTTGATTAAGCATCCTAATGAGCCCCAATGAAGAGTCAGTCAGTCCACCCTCACACCACGCACAAAGCACAACAAGGACATCTCAGCTGGTTTCAGCTGTCTGAAGTTTAACAGCTTCATCACAGGAGTCACCTGGACATGTTGCATTTGAAGGAGGTTCCTGGTTCCAGCAGGCCCCGCTGTCCCTAGAGCCACCTGCCGCTCTGTGGGAGAAGTCGATTCATCCTGCACTAAAATAGGCACATAAACCAGGGACTTACATCACCTTTTGCTCATGCTTCTCTCAGCCCTTGATGACTCTCAAGGGCACCCAGATACCCAGGACCAAGCCCAGGGCTAGGCGGCTAAAATAATTCCAGATTTAAACTCCCACACGAAGCCTCTTCTGGCCTCAAGCAGCCAGCTGCCTAAATTGGGCAGATCCTCAGCAGAAAGCTCTGTGGCTGTCAAGCCTGCTCCTCTGTGCAAGACAAATGCCATTCTCGCTTAGAGACAGAGCTGGCACATAACTGCATTTCAGAAAAGATTTTCTATCCTCATCCCCGCCGAGCCGCACAGGGATGTTCTCATTTCAACATACAACTGAGCTTGGCTTTGGCGTGTTCCGTGCAGAGTACATTTGACATTTTAATTGATGCCATTTGTTAATTAAGAAGGATAAATGATGACAGGGAGAAGGGAGGAGATCTTATAAAGAATGAATAATAACCTCATTCAAGAGCAGGTAATGAGGTACCGAGTTAAAAATATGTAAGAGCTTGCAAAACTGTCTAAATGTTTTTCAGAAATCCAGTGCTGCCTGTCTTGTCTTTTCCTTATCGCAGAAATGTCAGGGAGACAGATTCATCAGCCACTCATGACGCATGCTCTTTGCTCAAGGATTTGCTATTAGGGAAGGCACACAGCCCTTAGTGGATCTCTCCAGTCTTGCTGTGGTTTACTGCTTGCCCTTGCCTTTCTCTCTCTCCTGGTTATTACCGCAGCAGACACCATACAAAGGAACTGGCCACCATGCTGGGGCTGCATGAGAAGGAGGAGGAAGGTGAAGTCAGTGGCACGATGCTGAACACTGGTCCCTTTTCAGATGCACCAGCAGCTGTGTTTGGAGCCCCTTAACAGTGACAAACAGAGCAGCTTCTGTTAGCTGGGATAGCGGCTCTGCAGAAAAACAGCCAGAAATGCCTCAGGTCACAATCCTGTCTATGCAAACTCATGAGAGATGGGAGGAAAGGCCAGGCTGAGGCTAGAGAGAAGAGAAAGGCAATTTGTGCCAGCTGCCATGGGAAGAAAGGCTGTCACATCCAAACTACCCATAAAACCCCCCAAACACTGCCTTAGCACCTATCAAGAGTCAGACTGCTCTTCCTCCCTAGCTTTACCTACTCTTTCCCACCCAGTTAAAAATGGCACTTCTGCCTCTCCCCCTTTCCCTCACAGGGCCAGGCTTGGCCCGGGGGTGCACCCCAAGCCATGCAGCATCAACCCCAACTTCCTATCTTGCAGTCTTTCCTTTTTACTCCCTGCATGCATCTGGAAAACCACTGATACTTACTTCTCTCTCTGCACTGGTATAGCACTATGAGTTGTTGAATCTATCACGGGCAAGAAAGGCTACACTTGTGTGGCACCTATTGACCACAATTCATAATGAACATACAAGTCATGCCTCCGAGGATAAAGGGTGAGGTAGTTTACAGGCTATCTCCAAATCTAGGCACACAGCAGTGAAGGTGCATTTTTGGATGAACAAGAAATGCACCCAAAAGGTTCCAAACCTATGTTCTGGCTCTTTTCAGCAGCCTGGATGACCACCAGCAAGTCTCCTACTTTCACCATGCCTCCATTTCCCACAGTATGAGAAGGAAAAGCAAGGGTGAGCATCACCGTGACCCTGCCTGGATAGACAGCCCAAGTGCTGAGGAAGTGGCAGGGGTTTCCAGGTACACTGCAAAGTTGCCAGAACAATTCATGTGAACTTTCATTTTAAATGGGAAAAAATAAATAAATTTTAAGGAGGGGATTAATCTCATCTCCAGATTAGTGCAGGATGACTGTTGTTTTTTTTTTTTTTTTTTCTGTAGTTGTTTGTTTAAGTATTTGTTTTAGGTTGTTTACTCAAAGTATTCATTTGTTTACCTTGTTGTTTTTCCACTCCCTGCATCTGTTCATTTGTTTAAGTACGAGTCTCCTCATTTTCCACTTCTGCTTCCTCTCATTACAGTGGAGCATCTGCTTAGCACTTAAAAAAAAAAACAATCAAAAATAATCTTATACCGTGGAGCAGAAAGTTTTCACAAAGTACAACTGAAGAATGATTATTGTCTGCATAATCCCTTTGATTATTACTATTTGTTTAGACTCCAGCTTGACAACAACTCTAGATAACTTTGACAAACATTTTGTGAGGGGAAAAAAAGAAGGTGTGGGGAGAGGACCATCTAAAAGAATATCAATGAAGTATATCAAAGAAACAAAACTATCACCTTTCCCTTCCTAAATCATTTCAACATTCAGTATTAAGAGTGGGATAGTTTGCAAATGTCTAGGTTCTTCCCCGCTAGCTGGAAATCCTAAGTAAGGATGAGACTGGCTGTGACCTGACGACAGAACCTCACCAGACCAGGCGACACTTAGAAGAAATTGTTCTGTTGATTAAAAGAAACACATAAGATCCAGGGAAAAGATGTTGGGAGTGCATAACGTTGAGGCCAAGTGTCCTCTTGCTGATGGCAGGTGACAGTGATTCATTAATGTAATCAGATCATATGAAATTTCATGTGAATATTGAGGAGTTTGGGATTAGTGAGTGACAGGTAGATGAACCTCTGTCAATAAGGGCTTGTGCTTTTCTAGTAAGAGCCCAGCCTGCCTCCAGGTCCAGCTTACATCTGGGAGCTGATTCCATTGCCAGCACTCAGTCACAGTAACTCACCCCATCCATGGCTCAGTTTAGCCCTCCAGCTTATTCATTTTATTCTGCAGACTGCTTTCAAGGAGTTTTGAGCAGTGAGTCATTAGATATTTCCCCAGGCAGGTTAGTTACTGTTATTCTAAAGTAATAAAAACATAATACTGTATTTGCTCCCTAAGATATGGTTACGGACTGCACTAAGACCTTATTTCCAAACAGCAGAGACAGGTCATCTTCACCAATCATCCACATTTTTTGTATTTTAGTGCCCTGTTTTGGGCCTTGGGTGGCTCTGAGTAGGGCAGGCATCTCCATTAGGACTGCTTTCCTCCAGTGCAAGCCAAAGCAGGACAAACAACAGAGAGCTTTAGGGTGGGTTCAGCCACATCAGTGTTGGTGTCCCCTCTGCCACAGAGGGAAAAGTTTACTGTGGACAGGGGCATGTATCTTCATGTTGCCAGTGTGGAGATGCGTCACCAGCTCACATCTCCAATAGTGATTTACAGAAGGCTGTAAGGAGGTTTAGAAGAATTTGCTCTGAATTTATGATTGCCCCTCAAAAAATGTCTGCCCTAAGATGTGCCCATTGGGCTTATGACAGCAGGACCTCAGCAGGGCATACAACTGCACTGCTATGGCCTCCCAGCCCTTTGAGTCACCACAAGCACATCTCTGGGCCTGGCAGCTTCTGAGAGTTGCAACATACTCATGTGGGCTTCAGCAAGGCCTCAACACACTTCAACATCAGTGCAAGGTATCATCAGGCAGCACAGGTCCTAGCCCTCACTTCTGCACCTACATGCTTTTTGTACCAATGAGGACAGAAAAAGCAAAACTCCTTCAGTTTTGGCATCCAATCAAACACTACTTGGACACTGTGTCATTGGGAATCCCCAGTATCTACAGATATTTAGAGATTGACTATCCACGTGGAGAGAAAGGAAAGACCTACTCCCTGGGAATAGAGAGGAACTGCAGCAGATCTTTTCTACTCCTTCTTGAATGTTTACTCAGACACTTTTTCTTCTCTCACCGGACACAAGACAGGGAAAGAGTTTCTAAGATACAAGATAATACCTACTACACAAGAGTACGGTTCCTCTAATTAGCAGAGATATTCAAGGGAGTGAGTAGAGGAAAGCTTTTTTTCCTGCCTTATTTTACTGAAAAGATATGCTATCATTTAGAACAGCACTTAATTAAATACTAGAAATGAGAACACTTTGGAATTGAATAATTCTTTTCTCTAGCAATTCTTCCTGGTTTTCAAATATTGGTGAGGAAAAAAAAAAAATCTAGCCTTGTCATAGTCATCTGGTACTTAATTGGTTTTTTATTTAGCTCTATATTAAAGCATGAACTTTGAGGAAAAAATTAATTCATTGCTCTCCAGCGTGAACTCCTCACAATGAGTAATTGTGCAGAAAGAAAGAAAACAACTCAAAGTCTTTATACAGCCCAACATCTGATCTCAGCATCATCTATCATCCTTTACAAAACTCCAGCTGACACAGGATGCACATCTTTCCTATGATAGCATTATAAGGCAAACTGAAGGTAGGATTTTCAAAGGCACTTGCTTCCTGCTGTTTCTTTCTTGATTCCCATTGAAGCCACTACTAAAGTCTTTACTCCCTTCCCAGAGACCAGGGCAAGCCAAACACATCCACATACATGAAAATCAATAAATACTTGTTCATATCATCCTGACTGTGTTAGGCTCATGGTCTGGAGACCAAAAGGTCATTTGGACCAACCCAATTCACTGGGCTTACTCCTCCCTTCAAGTTGTCTCTTTAGCCCACAGCAAACCTTTTCTCATGGTTCTGTCTGCTGCCTTTCTCTCCTTTTGGATTTGTCTCAGTGTAGAGGGCTACAGAAAAGGCAGCTAGGGCCACCAACAGCAGGAAAAAGGAGCAATGAGACTGTTTTGGGCTGCATAGGGTACTGCCAGCTTCTTACACTGGGGCCTTGGCAACCCATGTGGCAATTGCTGCACTTCCTTCAACATCATGAGCCAAATTCACTGAAAAGCTACAACAGGACTTGTATCAGAACCAGTGGGAGCTACAGCAGGGCTTAATACATTCCAGGTACATCTGGAAAATGTGCAGTAGGAGATGAAGAACAAAGAAAGAAAACGGGAGAACAGGGTTCAGAAGGAAACTACAGAATCGGTGGAGACATAACACACAAGGAGACCACAGTCTTTTCATTAGCACTGAATAAGAGCAGTTTCAAACACATGAAACCCTTGCAAAGCCTTTTGCTGCACCATCTGTTTTGTCCAGCTAAATTCTCAAATTAATAATCTTTACTCCTTGTGAGTAATTCCCTGAGGAAAAATCTACAGCAAATGTTTAAATTTATTAAAACTTTCAGTTTATTAAGAGTCCATACCCAGTTATCTTCTGCCTTATACACCTGATAACACAGACAGAAAAATAGTACTAAGTTGCAGAATGGTTTCCTCTCATTTCTATAAATCCCACTACTATTAGCAGCAGACGTGGGCATTGTATTTGCTGTAATGTCACAGCATGTCCACTGCAATGATTCAAACTTGTCACATCTCTCCAGAGACCTTACATCAGAAGATTAAGTAAAAGAGCAGACATAGTTACAGCCAGTCTAAGGAGAATAAGGACGTAAATGAACAGACGGAGTCCATGTAAGTGCTCAGCTGTTCTTGCATTAGCTACAGCGACGTGTATGAGCCTGCACACTAAGATTTACCAGTCAGCCTAGAGAAGCATCAGCCAGTTGATGGTCCAGAGCTGACATCTCCTGAGAAGAGATGTTTGCAAAACCCTGCCAAAGCCTATCTAATCTGCACAAGTTGTCAGAAGAGCAGCTGTACTAGCTTATTAACCACTTCATTAACACAAATGTACCTTACTGGGATGTTGGCTACTGTATCTGACCCTGGGGTGGAGCAAGGACAATGCAGGCATGTTGTCCATTGTATCCACTGTGCTCCAAGGGCGGTAACTTCTGGGGGCTGCTACATCCCAAAGCCATCAGGTCTTGTCCACTATGTAACAAAGGCAAGAAGAACTGTTTCAACTAACACATGCCTTATCAGAGCTATGCCAGGCCTGGTTTACATGGGACAGAGCCATTTGAAAGTTAAGCACAGCTGAATTTTCTATCCAAAACTAAAACAGACAATTACCACTGCAAAACTACTTTTTGCAAGCTTAACTCACTCCATCCAGGGAACTGCTTTAATCTGTACTGACCAGTGACTCCTCAGTGAATTAGCTTACTTCTTGAGATGGATGCCAGCCTAACTTGACTCATGCCTACACTGGCAACCCAATGAAGCATAAATAGGCCATCTAGGGTTTTCAGAAACCCATTCCTGTGTAATTGGTTTCCATAATGACTCACACACACAATCACCAAATATGGGAAAGCTTCCCAGTTGGATTTGCTCAGAGTACATACAGCTTTTCACCTGTAATGAACAACAAAGCAAGCTTCTCCTCCCCTCTCTTCCTCCACTCCCCCCACCTCCCCCTTCCCCCCAGTGTTCTCCTCTCTTTTTTTCTTGAATTAACCAGGCAGGGAAAAAGGGGAATCTGGCTGAGTGCCATGGCTAAAGGATAGAAATCACATGTGGAAAGAGCAGGGACATGCCAAAATGCCATATGGAGAGTAAACAAGCTGTAGTGACCTTCTCAGGCTCTATCAAATATTCATGGGAATAAAGCTCATGGGGATACAACACTAATAATAATGAACCCACTATCGTCTTGGCAAGCTCCAGTGCTGCCTGCCTCTCACATACCAGATGCCTGCCAGCTCACCAGCTTGGGCCAGACCTAAACTTATCTGCCTGGTGGGCTGCAGCCCCTTGCTAATGCTTGGGACTAAAGGTAAAGAGAGAGGGGGCATTGTTGTAGGAGATTTCTTTACCTCTAGGACTTTTACATAGAAGAAAGTGTTGGCTTCAAGAATGATGCCAAAGGTGGAGACTGGAGACCTCTAGAGACACCTGGCAACCTGTGGACTACACTAAATAACAAGATTGAAGGGAGTGTCTTGCAACACCAGTGTAAAATCTTTTACACTGTACCTTGAAAAAAAAAAAAAAAA
>PPHD01015905.1:0-15845 GCA_002909625.1 Bambusicola thoracicus
TCCCACCTCCTCTCTTTGGCCATGCTGAGCTATTTGGAAGGGGGGATCTGCTCAGTGATGCTAGAATAGAGAAGCACCTCAACGCAGTATTCCTTTTTTGACTGTCCAAAGTCTTATTTATTCATCTTTGTTTTTTTCCAGCTTGCCTTTTTTTTAAATTTTTTTTTCCTATCTCCTTCCTTAAAGAAACCAAAGCAGGAATGGGAGGGATGCTTGACATTATTGGTTTGAAGTGTGATGTCATTATATAGGGAGCAGAGTTTGACACTTTCATCTCAAGTAATCTGCCTTTTAGCTTAAGTGCTGGTGAAGCAAATATTGTGACATTTTAGAAAGTCACTGGGATAATACTAAGTGTCTTTCAAACACAAAATGGTAATTTACATTTGAATGCCTTGGTGTCTGTTCCTGTTAGGAACAATTTCTCTGTCCTACTTACTGCAGAAGACCAAACACCAGGAAAGAATCAAGAGGTTCTTTAGAGCAATTTAAATCATTTTTTAACAGGCTGCTGTTTATAGTATTCAGTTTGTTGCAAATGGAGGATATATATGCTGTCCTGTTTGACAGGAAAGACTGCCATCAAAGTGGGTAAATGACCATCAGCCTGTAGATGAAATGTGGATGTTTTTACAGCAGAACCCCCAGATGTGCCATGAATCAGACCTGATATTATGCGGAGTCTGTATCTGTGCTCTGCCATAGTGGTGCCTGTTGCTGTACGTGATAATAGGAGACAACTTCGGTGCTTCTTTAGCTTACCAACTACAATAAAGAGTACAGAGTTGGTTCTAAATGTAGGAAAAAACCCACTGCTTGCTAACTTGAGTGATAAAATCCATGAGCTGCTTCTCCCTTTCTGCAGCAATGTGGAAGCTACAAACTTTGAAACCTGTGATGTACAGCACTTACACTGGCGAGGCAAGTTAAAAATAAAGCCTTCTGTATTTTTTCTTATGTGCTGTTATGATTGAGCAGGGTAATTAGACAGCATATTGTTCACTAAACAAAACACTTCTATGTGACATACTTGAGTTATAGTGGTTATTAACTGACAAATCTCTATTATTCGTCTTGCTGTATGCATTAAAGATTGCTGGATCAGCAGGCTTAACAGATATCGATGAACAGTGCTGACTTGGGGGAAGAGCAGTGGTGTTTATTTGGTCCCCTTCTGTGACAGACAACATCTTCCGTGGGTTATTATGCTGAAATTAAATGGTTAAAGTTTAGAGCTCATGGTTCATTGAAGTATCTATGCTACTCCTTCAGGGTATTTATTCTGAGGCACTGAATACCAACACCTCTCTGTTTGTTTCCTTGCGACATTGTACTTCTGGATAAGTGCAGGAAGAGTTCTGGGTTTGCAGATTAGAAATAGCCTCATTTTCTTCTGTAGGTCTTCAGCCAAATTCCGTATCTGTGTCTGCATTGTGCAGGTTCATAGAGGACAGTCCCAGCCTTAATCTAGTTGTTTTAAGCGGTCAGGCAAAAATGGGAGATACAGCAAACAAAAAAACTGAAAAGCAGAATTGAAGAACAGGGCTTACCGGGCTGCGCCACGTCCTGCAGTTGTGTTCAGCATTAGTGGCCGTTCTGCAGAGGACGATGGAGGTGCTGGAAGGCAGAATACAGCGCTCTGGAAGCACGACCACATAGCTTTGTGGAAGTCCTTTAATCTCTGTGAATAAAGGAGTGCCGTTTATCACACAAAAACCTTTTCATGACTCATTAATAAACTTTCTCTTATCTAATTGCTGTACTTCAGTAGGATGCAGTATAACCTCAGCATGCTATTAAAGAAAAATTAGATTTTCTTGTCATGAAAAATGCAAAGTTACTCATTGAAAACCTTATAATTCCAGTAGCAAATGAGGCACGAAATATATTGCCAAAATACAGCACCCAAAAACACTGGCGGTAAATATTTTATCTTGGTGCTAATTAAGAGCTTGAATTTAAAACTGAGCACTCTGAATTTTCACAATAATAAAATCAGCCTAACGATACCAGTGCATCCCTACTAATGTGGCCTGTTAATCCACATTAATAATATGGCCGTATCCTGTTTTCAGCTTCTGTATAGCTGAATGTGTTTGTAGCTCTGGCAGGAAGCAGAAATTTCTCCTTGTCTTCTCAGTGCCTTCCTTTCACTTGGAAGTTGATTTAGACCCTGAAGACCAAACCAGAGTGAGTTTGTGGTTTCATTTACTGCTAGGAAGAATCGTTAATGGAAGAACACTTCTCCCATTATCCCTCCACTCACTTTATTTTGTGTTTGCTTAAGAGGAACTTTTTAATTAGCATTGGATTTTACTTTAATATAAATCTGGAAACGGTAGTGCTTTGGCTTCTGCTGTCATTTAATCAACCTTCTTCTGGCTTGGTTTGTTTTTGGTTGCTTTAGGGTTTATATACCCTTGATCAAGTGCCGAAATTTGAAGGATAAGCAGTCGTCATATCCTACAAAGGTTAAAACAGAAGATGTGTTTATTTTACTTAAAAATTGATAAATCATGCTCAGCTCTTCCAGGGGCATTTTTAAGAAGGATGTGGTGTTTTTGAATGTGGCCACATTTCCTCAGAGGCTCGAGGTGCTGTTTGAATGCTGACAGGGATGCAGACTGTTAGCCGTGTGTCCATCTGGCTGAGCGCAACCATGGCAGATCTCTGCATGCTGTTTGGAATGGGGTCTCTTCTGGGGTGTGCCCTACAGTTTGTTGTTCCCTCTAATGTATGAGGGCTGAAATGCTTTCTGCCAGAGTCTAATCTCCATCAGAGCAATGAAAAATGACCAAATACACTTTCCAGCAACTCCTTGAAAGCCAAAGACTGGACTGTATGTCAGGAACATCAGAGGGTGGGAACGTAGAGGCTTGGCTTTTGATTTCAGCGGATGTAATTGCTGCGTTATCAGCTGACTTTGTCCATGTGTTCTTCTCTGGATGACCTTTGGAGTGTAGGATCCGTGTCTGAATGGCTTCTGTGTCATCACAGCACATTTCTACTTACCTCTCTGGGCAGACCAAACACGGAGCCTTTCTAAGCAGAATTTGTTCTCCGTGCTGCTTAGATTGCTATCTCACAAGCTATTTATTGGTTTCATCAACACAGTAAATTGTTTCAAGTTGCCTAAAGAAGTACTTACAAAGATTTCAATGGCTGATTAATTGCAACAGTTTGCTAGATAAGAATAAAGACAAATGATTATTTAAACCTGCTTATGTACCATGACTCTTTCTTCCTTGATTGTGGTAGAGTGCCAGCTGATGAAGACAGAACGACCTAAACCAAACACATTTATCATTAGATGCCTCCAGTGGACCACAGTAATTGAAAGAACATTTCATGTGGAGACTCCAGAGGAGCGGTATGTTTCATTCATATTTAATACATAAAACTACTTGCACAAGCAGATGTGAATGTTCAGCATTAATAGTAAGTCCTTTCCTGAAGCTCTTACTTACCAGGTGATGTACATCTAGACTAAAAAGTAACAATTTTTCAGTGTCTCAGGTTTAGTTTGTGTTGTAGCATAGAAGGCTCCTTAAAGAGAGGTTGGCTTTTAAGAAGGATATTGTCTGTCACTGAAATGGTGTTGGTTTGGGTATCCAAAAAAGCCAGGTGTATGTCTGTACCAGCACACAGGCAGTTATTTCTGGAAAGTTAGGCTTCATTTCTCACTGGGAACTATGTGGTATGTGAAGCGTTTCTGACCTGGGAGTTTCTGGAAGGATGAACGCAAGTGAAAGAGATTCAAGTGAAGTTGAGTTGTATCACAGTGCTGACCTTTTAATTTGTTTTTAGACTCCTTGTTTTTAAAGGAAAAAATGTGAGTAGTATCACTGCTGATTGCTAATGTTTTATGCAAATTAGATAATAAAGGTGATAGTTATCTGCTGCAGGTGCAGATTTCTATTTCAGCTGTTAGGAAACAAAGCTAAGAGCATGCATCCTGTGCACTCATCATTAGAGAATTGATCTCTAAACTCCTAACAGAAGAGTTTTCCAGCACAGCCACTCTGCAACTACAGAGTATTTAAATATTTACTTGCTCTTCAGGAACTGAACTTAAATTATTCCAGTATCATTGCCCTAGGGGAAGGAGTATTTTAAAACCATGGTGCTCCCTAGGTATAATACTGTTACGTGTTTGGTTTTAAGATCAGCAGATTCTACCTAATGTTCTTTGCTTTTTTGTACTGTAGCCTTTGCGTGTAGTGATTTAACGGCACTTCTTATTTATCACTTTTGATTCTATTACAGTATTCAGAAGAAAGTGAAATCACATTAAAGCAAAGAAAAATAATCTGGTCCTTGTTTCATTTAGTAGCTTTGCAGTCACTGACCCTAAAGAGAGTGAATAACAGTTTCCACTTGGGGAAATTTCAGTCTTGTTTTATTCTCTTCTAGCCAATGAAGTCAACTCGGTGACACTTCAGAGCTTGGGTGTTAGTCACCTCTGTTGTGTACACTTGAGATGTAAAAGCTGAAATTCTGGTATCCCCAAAATCAAAGAGATTGACTTCAGGAAGGCTACAATCTCAACTATGTCAGTAATAAATCCTGAAACAGATGTGGAGGTAGCCTTTAGCTTCTCTGTGCCAGTTCTGAATAACAAACGTGACTGTTTAATAGGGGACTATGTGATTTTTAGTGAAGGAGTTTCTGTTGGGAGCATAGGAGAGCATCCAGAAACAATTCCTATGTTTAGCATCACCTTATTGCCCCAGAGAGGGCTGGATAGCATATACTGAACAGCCTTTTGCAGACACATCACATAGGTGCACATTAGGTGAAGAAAGTGAAGAGGTGATTTGTTGTTTTTTTTTCCCTTAACCCCAAACTGTACTGTGATTCTGTACATCTGCTGAACCTCTTGGAGATGAGGGAAGATTTCCTAGATTTCTTCTGTATCTGTAAAGTAGAAATGGATGCTGTGTTAGTCAGGCCAAATCCCAAACAAAAAACTGCACGAGCCATAAAAGATCATACGTGTAATCAGTGCAGATTGTATTAGAATCTTATGTCGGGTACTTTTTCCATGGATTTTGCTTCCTGTGTGGAATACTTTGCTTTTTTCATCCAGCAGAAATTGCAATTCACGTGATCAGGCATGATTTTTTTTTTTTTAATCTGATATTTCATTATGTGATTTCACAGAACCAGTGAAAAATTGGACATTGCTTAGGATGGTATGGCCTCTCCTGTACATTGCCGATCATGTGTGGCATTGCTCAGAATTGGCTATTTATTTATATTCCTGTTGTCACGAGAGTAGTTTACCCAGCATGTCCTAGGAAGAAGAGTTTAGCCAGTGCCCTCAGAATTTCAAGTAAGCCACAACATCCCATTCCTTGAAGATGCAAAAGACACAGGAAAAGATGGTAAATTCACGAGTCCACCAAACATCCCTTCAGCCCCTGCACACCTTACAGGTCTTCCCAAAACCTTGCAAGACATTAGGTTGTATGTTTTGTGTTCAGTACATTTGCAGTGAAATGAGGTGCATGCCAAAAACTTTAATTTCAGTAGTTTTCAAAGGTGTGAAATTTCCTAAAGTTCAGTGGAGGGAAGACGATCTGTATAGGAGTTAAAGGGGTCAGTAGCAGAGCAGCAGTTGCTGAAACAGCTGTGGAAACTTTCTTGTAACCATGCCCCTGTCACTGTTTTTGCTGACATTCTGCTAAACTTTTGATAAAAGAGCTGCTGTCATCCATCTATCCAAGAGAAGAAAACTTAAAACTTCTCCTGGAACATTCCTTGCCATTGAAACTTGGGATATGTGTGTGAAGAGGTGGCATAGTGCCCCCAGCAGTTGGATATACATGTTTCAGTGCACTGTAGGAATGGAGCTGTGTTTAATTGCTTGTGCTGTGTGGCATGGGATCCTTCTACTTTTTGGTTTCGGCAAGTCTGCTTTTGTTATGTAAATCTCTGTATCACTAGGTCGTATCTTGACCCAATGGCTGACAGCGTAGTAGAAGTCTTGTTTGCTAAAGAGTCTTTAAGTCGTATATGGACTGTAGGGACTTCTCTTGTCTTTTATTTTCTAGTGATAAAGACACAGCCTGAAAATGCTCTTAAAAATGTATTTTTATAGTGCTTGAAAACACATAATTCAGTGTACATTGCAATGGTGTGTTTGAGAGCATTAATTCTTCTGTATTCCTTGGAGACCCTTCCTATGGCAGACAATAATCTGAAGTCGCAAGTAACAAATGTCATTGCTTGTATTTTTCCAGGGAAGAATGGACAAAAGCCATCCAAACTGTAGCAGACAGCCTCAAGAAACAGGAGGAAGAGATGATGGATTTTAGATCTGGTTCTCCTAGTGATAATTCAGGTGCTGAAGAAATGGAAGTTTCTATGACAAAGCCAAAACACAAAGTGGTAAGCGAGCACAGCAGGAATAACAATAAATTTTAGGTCTTCTTGAACGTAGACAAGAAGCAACCGCCAAGACACATCGGTTCCTGTAACAATTATGCAGTTGTTGTAGATGTGGCTTCTGGATGTGGTTGGACTTGATGATCCTTGAGGTCCCTTCCAACCTGGGTAATTCTATGATTCCTGAGTAATTCTAACTGTAAGAGATGAGGAGGTACCAGTCAAAGCCTGACTGGGTCCACCAGCATTCTAAACTTGGATATTGTGTTTGACTTCCAAGGCCAGCTCAGATCTAGAAGAAGTTTGCCCATTTTCCTGTGGTACAGAAACTGAAATTGTAGCTTCCATGTACCTCTACTCTGTGTAAACTCTGTGTGCTGTGTTGTTGCAGGCTACTGCAGTATACACCAGTATCTGCAGTATGCAGATTTAGGGTGGATCCAGTGGATCTGATAACTCTGGATTAAGGACCTGGGTTTACTGACAGCCACTGATATGTCTGTACCTAGTGCTCACAGAGCTTGGGTTTTTGCATTGGGTAGAGCATTGACTGAATTGGCTTGCACGGAAGCAGTATTGTGCCGGTGTAGGTCTCTGCCCTTTGGAGTCCTTTTGGACATCTCCCTTCAGCCTTCTTTCTGCCCTATCTGTGCCTCTTATTTGGGTTTCCATTTTCCAAAGGATTCCCATTGACTCTTGTAATTGAAAATTAATTGAACCTTCTCCTGTGCAAATGCCATGTCTGGATAATACCAAAGCATTTCCTTGTGTCCTTGTCTCACTATTGTCATCCCCCATTACGTTCATAATTTTGCTTCAGTTTTGGCAAGACTGATGAAATTTTTAAAGATAAAATATAAAGTATCCACCAGAGGCTGCTGTGTATGTCTGCCAGCCTTGTGTCGTGTTGTTGGTTTTAGACTGATGTGGGTGACTATTTTTGTGTCACTCTGAATTGTGGCTGCCATTAGCCTTCTGCATCCTTGACTGAGCAGATACAAATCTTTCTGAGTGCTGACAAAGCGATCAAAATGTCTCTAGAGTGATAATATGCTAAGTAGTGAATGAGTTTTCTGTTAGCAGGCAGTTTATGGTTTTTCTTGGTTTGATTGTGTTTGAGAACTGTACTGCTACTCATGTACCAGGCCTACAGGAAAGTTGGAGAGGGACTATTTACAAGGGCATGTAGCAGCAGGAGGAAGGAAAATGGCTTTAAACTGGAAGTGGGCAAACTTAGACTAGATATTAGAAGAAATTCTTTATTGTGAGGGTGGTGAGACACTGGAACAGGTTGCCCAGAGAGACTGTGAATGCCTCCTCCCTGGAAGCATTCAAGGCCAGGCTGGATGGGGCTGTGAACAACCTGGTCTAGAGGGAGGTGTCCCTGCCTATGGCAGGAGGTTGAAACTGGATGATCTTAAAGGTCCCTACCAACCCAAACTATTCTATGATTATGATTCTATGATTGTGATGTCTATGGAAGAATCATTTCTGCTGAATTCAGCTAAGCAAAAGTGTTAATGCATGCACATAGTATTCTTACAGAAATCTTAGAGTGACGTACTTATTGGTAGTTCATGTCATTCAGTTCTTGTTTATCTGTGTCATTAACAGACCATGAATGAATTTGAATACCTTAAGCTACTGGGAAAAGGCACTTTTGGAAAGGTCATTTTAGTTAAAGAAAAAGCAACCGGACGTTATTATGCTATGAAAATTCTGAAGAAGGAAGTCATTGTAGCAAAGGTGAGTAGATGGGAGAGTTGGAAACGTGGTTCACGCTTGCTGTGGCCTTCTGGAAAGTCATAACGAGGGTATTGTGAGCACTTGTAAGTAATCGCTCCAGTAGTGTTTGAAATAGACCCCCTGATCTGCAGAATCACTGCAGTGATTTCCTTCTGCCTGTGTTTCAGGATGAAGTAGCACACACGCTGACAGAAAACCGTGTTTTACAGAACTCACGGCATCCATTCTTAACAGTAAGTATTTCTCCCTCTACCGATTGTAACTTCGCATTGTGACAACTGGGACTTTCCTTGATTTGGTTGTTTATATAACGCATCTGAGCTCTGCGTTTTTAGAGCAGGTACATATTTTTGTATGTTTCCATTTTTGGGAAGCGTAAATTATAATCCTTTCTAGAGTCTTATGGATCAGACCTTCAGTGCCTCTTGAAATCAGAGACTTCTTAGTTTCAGGATGTGGTTTGATGTTATGGCTTACCTGTATAATGGCTGCTGTCTCTTGAGAGAATTATTTGCTTTCCCTGTCCTCCAAATGCTTGCTGTTCTCTGTGACAGAGATCAGGATGACTCCGACCTTCTGACAATGAGTTCAGGGTTACATAGTGGGAAAAGCCCTTTAATTTTTTTTTCCTTTTCAGGTTCCCACAAGCAGCTCACCGTGCAATCATAGCTGTTGTAGTACCAGCAGAAGTGTGGGGGTTGGACAGGGAAGAGCAGGACCGTGCTTTATCTGCTGCTTTCTGTTTAGATTGTCTAATTGTTAAATGAAGCTGTAGCCTCACTTTACATCTCTAGTACCAACAGTCTTTCTAGATTGAGTTCTACTTCAAGATTTTGTAGTATTCATTACAAGTTTGCTTTGAATCATTTCCAACCTCTTCAGAGACCTGTGTAGTATCCTGGTGGTTTCCTTCATCCAGGTACACACGAGTTTAACTGGAATTTAATCTTTAAGTGTGACCTCTGGAAGTAAATATTAGCTGAATTAAGTATAATCAGTTCATGTTTGTTGACACGTCTAAAACCTGATCCTCCCTTTCTTTGTGAAACCATGGCTGGTATAAAAATGATTTCCCTAATAATGAAGATGATGATCATACCACGTGTGGTATTTTCTCATTGCTTCCATAAACGCTAAAATCCAAAACAAGGGCTGTCCTGAAGACAGCTAGCAGAGCAGGTTGTGACCAAGAAACATAAGACCATGGCAAACAAGTTGGTGTTACTCTTACTGCAGGAATACCCATGACACAACTGTACAGAGGCACCCTGTGACACTCCATCACACCCTCTGTCTGGTCCGTTTTTGCAAATTGCTCGCAAGTGGATATTGATAGCATTGCTCAATCCCCTGGCAGGCTGTCAACGGAGAGCAGTTGCAGCGAGCAGGGCAGAGACCAGGGGGCTGGTGTCTGTAAGTGCACTTGTTTCACACTAGTGGGCTTGCAGCCAGAGTGGCAAAACCTTGTGCTCTTGGATTTGACTGTGGCCCACTGTCTGAGAGATCAAACTGGGAGCCTGTGGCCTGCAGAGGATATTTCAGTGCCACTGCTGGTGCATTTTGTGCAATTGTAATGGGTTAGGGCTTCCCACAGCATTGTAGGCATTACCGATAGCCTCTGCAAGGGATTTTTTTGTGATGTTGCATTAAATATGTTTAATAAAATAAGTTGGCAGTGGATCAGTACTCAGCTCAAACAAGAAGCTGCAAGTATCGTATGAGAGTTAAGGACAAAAAGTCCACTAAAATCTTTCTTTTTGTCTGTCTATGATTCTGAAAACTTATTCAGAATGCTTTTTGTAACTGTCAGTGCAATCTTCTGAGTTTTTGTTTAAATCTCTTTCAGGCTTTAAAGTATTCCTTTCAGACACACGATCGCTTGTGTTTTGTTATGGAGTATGCTAACGGAGGGGAGGTAAGGGAGACGTAATATTGTTTAATAATGTAGGATATTCCTGTACTACTACTAATTGTGCTTGGCGTTGTTTAGCTAAGGTCTGTGTTTGCATTTCTAGTTCATCCAAGCTGTCTCAGCTAAACAGAGCTGTCTGCAGTTTTAACTAATGTTAAGAATTAAGATTCATATATTTCTTCACTCCACTTTTAGCAAGTGCAGGTTTTGGGTGCAGGTATGTATTTTACACATGACAGCAACATACTTTAATCTGACATTTAGTTATTCAGAAAAGCAACTTGCTTTCTGTTTGCTTTTCAGGCAGGTTTTAGCCCTTCTAGATGAATATTATGAGCACATTACTATGGAGAGAATTTGAAGTGCAGCAAAATGCTGTTAGTTAAGAAGGAAAAGATGGAATATCAACATTTCTCCAAACTGTGCCATAAGATGGTTTTAATATGTAATTGTAATTTGATTAAAAGGTTTCATTTCCTATACACACAAAGTGTAGTACACAAACTAGTTAGTTATTAGCGTACATCTGTGAATATGAGTTATAATGCATTGTTTATGATGGCTTTTAAAACATTTGGGAACACAGCTGGGTGTGGATGGGAAGGGGTTTTCTCTTGGCTAACATCAGATGCAGGATGGCCTGCAAAGTGTTAGACGTAACTCGAAAACATTCACAATCTAAACGTGATACTCTGTTGGTCTGGTAGTTGTTTTTCCATCTGTCGAGAGAGCGTGTATTTTCTGAAGACCGGGCGCGTTTTTATGGAGCTGAGATTGTTTCAGCGCTGGATTACCTGCATTCAGAGAAGAATGTGGTGTACAGAGATTTGAAGGTATGTAGAAAAACAATTTCAGAGGCTTTTTGGATTTGGGCTTTCGGTTTCTTAGTCACAGAAGTAAATGAACCTTGACTACTGTAAGAAAGCCTTTTCTGACTGAAGTTTAACATAACAGTTATTGCAGCTGTCGGGTTTGACTTTACAGGGTGTCTAAACACTTTCGTAGCCTAAGAGCTTGTCTAATGCATTTATCAGGGCTCTGACAGTGTTTTGGAGAGTACAGAGAGGGTCTGAGCATCGTGGGTTGTGTTCTCACCTGACTGCTTGTTCCAAGAGGAACCTTTCTGGCTTCATGCGTGGTGAAATACAATTCTGGACTCTTCCTGCCAGGTCTTATCAGATACATGCAAATCCACACTGTGTGGATGTTGTTCTTCCTTTCAGTCTGCTGTGCACCACTATCTTCATAGTACCTTCTTGCAGGGAGAGAATTGCATAAAGTTCAAATGACTTATGTTTGGTGAGCAGAGAGGGAAAAGCACCAAGTAAGAAATCTCAGGGAAAGCAAACTTGGGAAGTTCTTGAGGGTATTGCAGCAACAAAACTGGTTTTCTGAGAAGTGTTTTCAGAAGAGAATGAGGTGATGCTACTGGGAGCATACAGGGTAATATTTGCAGGCTGCTTCAAAGTGCTTTTAGGGATTCCTGCTGGGATTTTGTATCCCATATCGCTGTGATTCCATTGAAATTGCACTTTGTTTCATACATAGTTGAAGCTCTGTCTTGAAATCTGGATGGCCTTGTTAGAAATTGGTAGCGCAGACTAGAATGAATATCAAGTGTTGAGTAGATGTACAAAATGATTCTCATATAAAGGATCTCCGACAGACGGTTCCTTAAGCTTACACTTACTTATCTACTTTCATTCATTTACTGCTCTTTACTAGTGCAGAATATTTTATGCAATCACTTAACTTCATCTCTGCTTTTATTCTTATGTGAGGAGTAACAATGCATTATTTTTAAAAAGAATCTGATGTTCTGTTGGTGACAATATTTTGGAAGCATAAATGTAATGTTTACATTCTGTATCTTTTCATATATATGACCACTTACCCAAAGACTGCAAATGAGTCACCTAATGCTCCCTAAAGAGTTAGGGGAAGTGATATAAATGCACATTTAGATCACACGTGCTTTGGCAGCTACTGTAGTTCAGACTCCAGTGAAAACATGCTTCAAAACTATAATCAATCTCCAGAAATTCATGGTTTTTATTGACTTGGTCAGGAGCAGCATATGTTACATCTAATGTGTTTCCTTTGGGTTTTCTTCTCAGCTGGAAAATCTTATGCTGGATAAAGATGGACACATAAAAATTACAGACTTTGGACTATGTAAAGAAGGCATAAAAGATGGAGCAACAATGAAGACTTTCTGTGGCACTCCAGAGTATCTTGCACCAGAGGTCTGTTTACATCGGCTTTTAGACAAAATTATATTCTTAAATGCCATCCATGACAGCTTTACCAATCCGTAATAACTCCTGTGCCATAATGTGTTCATACAGCACCTCTGTTACATAACACATACTCAAGATCTTTTATTCATCATTCTGGGACGTACCTTCGCTAGGAAGATGTGTGATAATTTCCAGATGTGGTAGCATTTTCCTGTTGCTCTGGGGAATATTTGCACTGTAACAGAGGAGTGTTTGCTTCTTGTGTCAGAAGTCTTAAGTTAAACAAAACAACACAGAAACTTGTACGAAGGAGCAAGTTCTTTTTTCAGTGCTTAGCATTGTGTATGTTAGAAGTGCCAACTGCTTCATGGCTGAAAATGCACAAGGTCTTCCTCAGGGTTAATTTATTAAGGAAATAAGCCCAAGCAGGCAACTGGAATCCCCAGGCATACATTTTGGGGGCTATTTTTTCTACAAAAAAAAAAATATATGTTTGCAAAGCATAAAATCCAAATCCATGGTTGTAACATTCATCCTGGAAATACTTCTTTGGGAAGTTGTGCAACGCAGGTGCTGTTAGAGCAGTGAGTTAGTTAAGGGCAGATCAAAAGCGGAATTGTGTGATAGAGGAGATGTATACGTGGTATTTTGCAGGCAGATGCTGGTTTTCTCTGCCTACGCTCCAAGCTGTCTGGAAGCAGTTGCTATATTAGCAGGGCACAGTGCCTGAGCTCATGCCCCGTGCCTCACAGAAGGGCTCATTGCCTACACTTTGCTACCCATGGTGTTACGGCTGCCGTCCAGCTCAGAGTGCAGGCTGGAGCAAGTCTTGGGCTGCCAGCAGATTAGGTATTGCAGGCACGCCCAGAATGTATTCTTTCTCCAAGGTGTGCACTGCAAACCCTCCTTGAGTCAAAGTACGCGAAGGTACAAAGCACAGAAGACCAAAGTGGAGGAGGAATATTGCTGTGGAGAGCTGATGTTGCTGATCAGTGCTTTTGCAGCTTGCGTGGTGGTGGCAGTGGAGGCAGTTGTATGCTCTCATATTTTTGTTTTAACTACCAGCTGCTCTCAAGGGCCTGCAGTCTTGGTAATAATGAGGAACATAGGCACCTGTCGAAGTAGCTTGCAGCAAGGAGGTGGAGCCAGCTCTCCATGGATCACTAGAAGTCTTCAGTATTTCTAAATTGGGGTCCGTGCAGCTCAATTTGAGATGCACTGATGCAGGGAGTAATTAGCAGCACAACAAAGAGTATTTTTTTTATTCATAAACGTGGCTTTTATTTGGTGGCTCTCCTCCTAAAATCAATAGCTGAACTTCAGTTTCTCATCAAGGATTTTGTGAGGTGATTAAAAAATAGTTGTTTTTTTTCTTAACTAGGACTGTGGCAGTTCCCTGCATAGATATTATGTTGTTCTTTCAGTTATATTATTTGCTGTTATTTTTCCTATTTATGACGAGTTGGCTCATCTAAAACCCTGAAGGACAAATCCTTCCGATTAACCCAGCTCTCTCCCGTACTTTCAAATCCATCTGTTAAACTCTGAAGGCTTTTGTCATCTGGTTGATAGCACGCAAAAAATCTAGAAATTGTGTGTGAGTGATGTTCTGTGCATTTAAGGTCAGACATCCTTAAAAGCAGAGGTCTCGTTCTCGTTATCTGTGTCTGTAACTTGAATCTGGTGGAGCAGCCTGTTTGTACAGTTGTTGCATAGTTGTTTTTAGGTTCATATTGGAATCTTGTGCATGGATGACAGTGACTGAACCATGTCAACTTTGATGTGTCAGATATATCAATGACTGTGATGTTTACAGCTGTTGTGCCTTCTCTTTCACATTCCATCTCACAGCAGTCTAGAGCTGCTTGTTAGGAATTGATCATCCTTTAAGTGAAATGACCTTGTTGTTTCACTGCTATCCCACACGTTGCAGTAAATCATGGACACATGGATCCCTTTTTTCATTACGGTATATTTTTAATACTCACACCATTACTCTGTTTTGTGCAATTACAAGTATGAGCATTTATGTGTTCACATTCATGATAAAGCACTTTGAAGGAATTAGCATTTTATATTCTGTTTAGAATTAACGGAGGAGAGGAAAGGGTCATAGTTAGCAACCTGTACTATAATGCAGCTGCGGTATCCTCACTAAAATAATGTTTGAATTACTTTGTACCTTTTGAAAGCACCTGTAGCACTGCCCATACTACAACCAAAGCATTGGTGGCATTTTGCTTTCAATCCTCTCCTCTCGTAGCTCCTGCAGCAACCTATAAATACACGAACAGAGAGCCCATGACACGTTTATTTTAGGTAAACTCGAGCAGGGCAGCAGGAGCAGGAAGCATTGATTGGAAGCGGGGCACTCTGTGCAGGAGCTGCACAGTCACACAAGGGCCACAGTGCCTCAGGAAGGCCGGCTCCTGGAATCCTGTCCGGCCGGCAGCTGTGTCGGCCATATACAGATATGGGGCAGCTGCAGAGCCAGCTGTCGTTTGGTGTGAATCATACGGCAGGGGATGCTGTAAATAGACCAGCGTGGGGTAATCTAATACCTGGCAGCCTTTTGATTTTTACTGCAGGCCCTTTCCCTCGTTCAGATAATTAAGGGGAATAATTAGTGAATAAAGAGAGGCACAGCGCAAACAGTTGTTCCAGAGAGTCTCAATATAATATATTTGCACACACCAAAAAATTTCTGAAGGTTTTCAAGAGGTTCAGATCCTGCTTCTGTTAAAGGGAAAGCTGCCAACTTCAGTTGACTCTTTCACCCTTTTAGTTTTGAACACAGAGAATTTCTGTACTTCAGCAATGTAATGCTCAATCAGCCGCCGTGCACCGAGGGGGAATGGTGGTTGCCTGGAGGTGGTTTTCTTGGTGACAGTATGCAGTTCAGTGCAGACCTGTGAAAAGACTGAAGATGACAAGTAAAACCTGAGGACAGGGTCTGGAATATGAGACTGTTGGTGTCAGCTACAGACAACTGCATTGGAGACACGAAGTCTGGGGAGGTGCTCCCAACATCCACTCCATGAGCCACAAAACGTTCCTGATCTCCTCAGCAACCGTTGGTGCAAAGGATGAGGAACGCAGTGTGAAAGTACTTCTGTGGAGCAAGGGCACTGCTGAGGCCCGAGGCCCTGCATTAATCAGGGATTTGTTGGGTGGAAATGCCCAGGGGAGGGGAAAAATTAATGTGCTGAACCCCTTCTGCTGTGAGAACTGGAAGAAGCTTACTCCCTGACATGAGGGCCTTCAGTGTCGGAGCCAGTGTGAAAGTCCCACTGGAGGGAGGAAGGGAAGCATTTCACGTTGGCTGCCATTTTACAGCCTTGTAGTCGGTCAAGTGTTAGGAGGGGAGTTCTGGCTCTTAGGGCTGAATGTGGATTAGTCATTTGGTGTGCGTGGGTGGTCTTTTGTGATGTGCAGAATGGCCCTTTGAGTAGGAGCAGGTTAATACAGAGATGATTGTGATGTTCAGTTTGTTGCTTCTGAAGTAACAGACCAACGGGCTTTTCACCCCTTCCCAAAATGGCTCCTTGATGATATAT
>PPHD01015907.1:0-15845 GCA_002909625.1 Bambusicola thoracicus
CTTCTGAAAAACCTCCTTTATTAGAACTGATTCTGAGTGTACATATGTTTCCATCCCAGGTCAAGCAGAACCGTTTTCAGCTTGTGAAGCAAGACTGAGAGGGATGTTCAGATTGGATTTTAATTTTACTAAGGACAAAAAAAGCCCTTGAAGGCAAAAGGGTTCAGCTAACAGTTTCAACTGACTTCTCACTAACATGAGAGGAAGAGTCTGCTAAGCTGCTGTATAAAGTAGAAATGGCAACATTTCCCCTTTTCTTCATCTCACACAGACCACCAAACAACTTACAACTGCCAAATAGTGGACTTCTTCTTCTCCTGGACGGATGGGTGCTCACGGGAAGCTCTAAGAACAAATACAAAAGAGTCAATTTAATTTCAGCATCTTTTACCCAAATTTCTGCCAACCAACCTAAAATTCAACCAACCAGTAGGCCATCAGCACCAAGGAAGCCATGTTACAACTCAGAATTCATTTTAACAACATTCATTTTGAAACACAGAGCAGATGTCATGTAGTCATTTTAATGAAAGGACATCCAACTGCTTTATATTTCAATGTTAACATGAAGTGCAAACAAATGTGCTCATATCAGTGCTTTACTAACTCCCTTCTACAGTATCACTGTCACAGTATCAGTCCGGTAATTACAAACACTAATTCTAACCCAAACCCCAGCATTACAGTCCTTTTAAGCCACCGCCAAAGGAACTCAGTAATTAGAAGCAAACCTTTTCCCTACAGCTCTTCTGAGCTTAATTAGCACAAGAAACTAGCAAGAGAAACAGCTGCCCAGTGTCTCCCAATAATAATGGTAACTCTTGATTTGCAGCCCAGGATCAGCACTAAGAGAGAAAGGATTAGGTATGAGAAGAATCTAGTTTGGAAAACATTCAGCACATCTCCCGTATCTTATTAAGGGCATTAAGGCTAAAAGCAAAAGGTCCAACATGACCAGGCACTGTGCTAAATGGATGCTGCACCAACATCCATCCTCACCTGATCATCTCAGTCCACCTGACAGCCTCCTGGAGCTCCATCAACCTCTCTTTGTATTGATTGCGCTCCATCAGAACCCGGGCCATTTCTACGCGGGTGAAGCGTCGGCGCTGAGCTATGGGAATGTTGTCCTGCAGAGGGGAGGAGCACTGCTTCAGCCAACAAAAGATGGAAGGGGATTGGTGTTAGTACAGGGCAAGTCGGGAGACAGAAAGACATAGTGGTTAGTGCTCTACCTTCTCTGCTTGACTATACCCCTTCCTCCCTCCCCTCCTTCTTTTCGCATATGAGGTGCTAATTCCAGACGAATGATCTCCAAACTATGGCCCATGGACATCTGGGTGCTCTGAAAACCCAGGGAAAATAGAACTAGAACCACCACCAAATTGAAGACCCTACCCAGTAAATATTGCCATTAAGGTACTTTGGTAATCTGCAAGAGGCTTTGAGAATTGATAGCGGTCCGTTGGTCCATAAAGTTTGGAAACCACAGTTTTAGTAAAAAACATTCAGTAACAATTTCAGTGACAAGCAGCAGAGAGCAGAAGATAATGTTATCTCTCCCTCTAGAGGGCTAGGCAGAAGGCATTCTGTTAGTATGCACTGATAAAGGCACAGGGCACATGAAACTGAACAACGACCTACTCCTCCTTGGTGAGGAAATGTGGCTTCCCAACGAAGGCAAACATGGCTGCAGCATTTCACAAGCACAACCTGAAAATTCTCCCATCTACCAACATCCTAACCAGAGTAATTTCACCTCAGTCAAGTCAGGAGTATTAGGCTAGAACTGAACTTAGTTCTATACTTTTTACAAAGGAAGAACAGTTATATTAAGAAGAAATGTATCTAATCTGTCTTCAAGGTGAAGCTGCACAGGGCCCTGGGCAACCTGACCAAGTGCCTCACTTAGTGGTTGGCAAGCTCAGGGAGGTTGGAACTAGATGATCTTTAACATCCCTTCCAAACCAAAGCCATTACACCGTTCTATGATTCTGATCTCCTACCCTAGCAGAGGAGACATTTACAGAGGATAACTCTCTTACTCCCTGGTGTGCTTTATTTTTGACTACAGTGCACTCCACTGAAAAGCCTCAAACAGCCAAAACAGGAAGACAGTACCATAGCTTTCTCTGCCCATCCTCTGTAATAGGCAGTACTGGCTTATGTAAAAGTAAAAAGAAGGAGAACAACACTGCAAGATTGGAGCTGACAGAACTATGAAAAGAAGGCAGCTACTGCTGAAAAGCTGGCTGTAAAACCTGAGTTTCACTGCCAACATGAGACTAGCTCTTCTGGGGAAGCCTGAGTACCACTAGATCCTGTGAGAAAGCACACCACACACTACGCTGTCTGGCATTCAAAACTGAGGAAGACCAGGTAAAATGGAAAGGTGCTGATCCGGGCACCGCTCAAACACTGGTGATTTAAAACCACACTTTGCACTGCACTGTCACTCTGTCAGCTGCTGATCTTTGCCAAACTACAGTTTGCAAGTTATATGCAAAGGTAATTGCATGACAACAACTTGAAATCCAGCAGCTTTGCTCTCATCATTAACAGAGAAACATTCAAGAAACATTTAGATACTGTACTAAGGGACGTGGTTCAGTGGGGAAACGGTGGTGGTAGGTGGGCGGTTGGACTGGATGACCTTGGAGGTCTTTTCCAACCTTGATGATTCTACAAAAGACAGATCAGTCTGCATCTCAAGAACCTTATATCAAGTATTACAGAATAAGTATATAAACCCCCTTTCCCCGCAGGCATTTTAGTAATGTAATATACCAATTCTGTACAGAGATAGCTGCTTACATCCTCCACCTCTTCTTTGGGTTCTCGTCGGGCAACAATCGCTTCAGATTTCACTCTAGGAAACAGGAAGAAATGCATCAAACCAGCAAGTGATACAGTGACTGCAGCTGGGGGCTGCACGAGGGCTCTGGGGGAGATCTGGTTGCATTAGAAAGAAACCATTTTCCAGCTGTGAGTGACACAAACAAATTACAAGGTGCTTCTGTGCTATTCTTCCTCACTCTTACAGCATCTTCCTGGAAACAGCTTCACTGACATCATCCCCTCCCTGTGGAACACGTGATTTAAGCACCAGGCCCCAAAATACAGACCACTGGGACAGACCTGTTTCAGAGCCGTAATTCATATTCAGATGTTTGATGAGATCTTAACCACGTAAAAATTGAGCCATTATCAGCAACTAATGCTGGTTTAAGTTCTTCTGGGCTGTCTCTCTTTCCAATGCAGTAAAAAAACCTCTAATATAAAGGGCAGTTTACCATCACAGCATAGAAATGAACCCCAAATATATGTAAATACAAATTAGGACTATTTATCTGAATGCTTTTAATGTATTTAAGCCTCATAATGAGGGTCAGTCCCATCTGAATCACATGCACTTCTATTAGCAAGGAAAAAAAACCCCATCTTTATCTCCTAGTAAAGCACACTGGACAGTTAAAAGTCCACATCCATGCTGCATAGCATAATGTATGTATTACATAACACACTAGGAGACTCAAAAAATCAGATCTACTTGCACTGCTGATGAGACCACCTCCACTTCAGACATTCTGAACACTGCAGAAACCAGACTGTGTTGTTGTTAGAGACTCTGTGCTCAGGAATTTCAAAAGAACAGAGGCAACCTTCCAGATTCAAGATGCAAAATAAACACCATCCTCTGAATCTGTGTGTCACAGTGCAGCTGGTACAGCTAGTTAAAATGCAGTTATGTAGCCTGGAGACCAATGGGGAATGCATAGCTTTATGGAAGTGCAAACTTCCCAGGCTTTGTAGGCATTCAGGTTTAGGTTTCTCTGGCTTGAGTGGAAAATAAGAAATGGGATCTGTCCAAATGCCACCTTCACAGAGCTCTAGAATCTCTTTTCTCTCTTCATATTCTTAATGTGAACAATGAGACAATTAACAATACTGACATTTAAACACTGTTTGTGAGAATCTGCATTCATTCTTTCATTAAATGAATGGGCATTCATGCCTCTCAGCACGATCTTGGCTGTCAGCAGGAACAAGCTCCTGACAGTTTTCTTCGAAACTACTGTTTCAGAAATTCCTTTGTTGTTTGTTTGTTGTTAACTTCAAACTGAAATGCTGAAAGCTTCACTCTGGGGAGTCTAGATTTGCAATCACTGTGATGGAACCCTAATATTGGGGAGGAAAATTCTGCAGGTTTTCTAAGGTTCAATAGTTTATTTCAAACTAAGAAAAACAATTTAAGGAAATATCTCAGCCATGTACTATCAGTCTTGAAATGCTCCATAAGCTACCTCTGAATTCTAACACTAATGTCCATGAATGAAATGCAGAAAAGCTGACTGGCACAGGTTTCTGTCTACGGTCCTCTCACAGAGGCTGTGAGTTCCGCACTCAGGTTCTCCCAACTCCATGAAACAGCAGGGGAATCACTCACCTCTTCAGCTCTTCCTCCAGCTCCTTGACTCTGGTTTCCATTTTGGCTTTGGCTTGTTTCGTTGCCTCAAGCTCTCCCTTCAGCACTTCTTGCTCTCCAGACAATTGGTCCACCTTGGCAATCAAATCATTCTTCACAACGTTCAAAGCATTTCTTAAAGGTGTGAAAGGGACAGTAAGCAAAAATGCCCAAAACCATAAGCTGTCCATAAGAGAGACCTGAAAGTAAACTCACAGGCACTGCAAGGAGACTTGAAACGAGCATACTGAAATAAGTCAGGCTGTAAGTCATGAAAAAGCCCATCTTGACAACAAAGAGCTGCAGAAGAACACAGCTGGTCAGGACAAGGTCTGTCCAGTTCTGCATTCTTACTGACAGACCAACCTCAGATGCTTCATAAAAGATGCAGAAAGCACATACAGGGCAACTCAACAGCTGCACAAAATTAAAATCTATTTTAAGAGGATTAAAAACTGAAACATACCTTTCAGAACCTGTACTATTTGTAGTTGTTGATAGCTGGAGATGATGGTGACATACTTCAGCATTTCCAATCAGTTCTGAATTATCTTAAATTCTTTAAAATGAGCAGCTTCCCATCATATTAAGTTCTCCAGCTACCACCCTTAGAATTACTTATCCTTCCTCTTCATGACTGCTTAGCCATTCTTTAGTATCTAGCTTGCCAGCCTTTTCCAAAGGATAAGCAAATTACATTGCCTTGCTCTTCTTTATCAACTATCAAATCTTTTTTTCGTATTGAGAAAACACTTCTCAATAGTAATACAGGTTTATTTCCAAATAGCAAACCTTCTGAATAAAAACCTCAAAATGCAGTGTCCTCACAGAGACACAGACCCATCTAGACTCCTGCTGAAGTTAAGAAAAACTTCCCACTGATTTCAGGTGGGATCAGACCCCATTAGGAAGATTGCTCAGGAGAGGATTTTCTCTTCTACATTTCAAAGCACAACAAGTATTCATGAGAGCCTGCCAGGTACACCAGCAAGCCATAGTGAGGCTGGAGTTCTAGCCACAACCTTCTCTGTGACGGTATCTCACTTATATAACCAGGCAGGCAGTTCAGAGCACGCAACAGTTTCTTACTTGGTCTCCAGTAGCTGTGAGTTCTCCAACAGCAGATTGCCTACTTCTTTGCCCATTCCTGAAAAAACAAAAAAAAGGTCAAGCAGTTTTCAGCTGTTCTCATTGGGATATGGAGCTTACGTGGCACTGACTGACTCATGCTTGAGAAAGAGAAATCATTTGTGTTAGGTTTCCCTACAGTTAGATTCATCCACTTGAAAGGCTTCCTATTACCAACCTTCCACTGTGGTAATATTAAAAGAACTTCAGATTGTCCATTGCTCTACTATTTACTTTCAACAGTTCTCTCACAGGGATTTACAGTTTGAAGTCTCAGGCCCATGACTTAAGGACCACTTTCAAAAAAGCACCTAGATCAGACTTTGGGCAAGAATGCACGAAGGCTGCAGCACACAGAACAGGTTGCAAGCACTCTAAAAGATTTGGAGCTAAGTGTAGGGATTGAATTTAGAAAAAATGAACTGAAAGGAATTTAGGGACCAAACCCATAACTGGAGTGCTTCCTGCTGCCAGGGACTTGCTGGATCCCAGGATCTGCTTCTATTTTACAAATGGATGCAGAGGCTACCTGTTTTCTTAAGGGACAGTGCTGAGTGTTGCAACTTGTTTCTCAATACAAGCCCCAGGGCACAAAAAGGCATCACGACCATCAGTGTTTGTGCTGAATTGTTCCTCGTCCTGCTCTCTGAACTACCTATCCCTTTACAGCAAAGGCATCAACATTTTCCACAACTGTTATTTGCTGTTTAATATTCACAATAAAATAAAAACAAAATAAACTTTAAGCTAATGGAAGTTAGAGAAACATGACAGCATACAAGAAGTGAGAACAGATCACAACACTCCAACAAAACAAATCCTCTTCTCACAGTTAGATGGCATGAAGTTATGATGGCAAAAGCAAATTCCCAGCAGGAAGGAATAAGAAGCAGCATTTTCAAGTTGTTTGTTTGTTTGTTTTTAATCAGTACAAAGATAATTAATCACTTTGATGTTTCAGGCAATGTATTCTTGGTGTGTCAAGAAATACTGCAAACAAAAACGTGAAAGCTGAAGTGTACTTCTGGCTTGGTAAGGTGGATGAGCTATAGCCCTTTTCTTCCATGGCATATAAGTTGTTCCTAAAATCCAGAGGTCACACAATACAGACATCTGTTTATTAAATATTTCTCTTGTTCCTTTTGAGTGATTCTACAAATGATCAAATAAATATTTAAGTAGTAAGACATTAAAATGGCACAAAGACACTGTGAGCGCTGGTATCCTCATGCTTGGCTTTTTTTGTCGTTGGTGGGATGGTCAATAACAGTTTTCCTTCTCATCCATGAGTAAGATAACACTCTTGAGTCTGCCTCTGGGAGAGAAAGGAACTCTGGTGCAGAAGGTCAGCTGTTACCCCAGAACTACCTAATTAGTGTGTGACCCAGTCCCAGCCTGATGCTTTAACCAGTGGGAGGTCTGAAGGACCAGTCTTGCAATCAAGAAATGGATGAAGCTATCCTACAGCCATAGAGTGAGACACTATGAGATAATCTCACACAAGCTGCAATGACAAAGTCCCACTCATTGGAGAAAGAAAAAAAGGCACTGTGGAGTGACTAAAAGGAGAATTCTTTACTCCTTGTGGTGTAGAATGAAGGAGAGAGCCATTCATCACTGTGCCCATTCCACAGCCAAGCAAATAGTATGAAGCATCAAAGTGGATAATCAACTATATCAAGGGAAAGAAGAGAATCCCCAAATCACAACTATGGACCAGCTGCATCCTGCTTCTTTGAGAGGTGATACCACCATCACACACAAAAAAGCAAAACAAAACAACAGCAACAAAAAAAACAACCAAAAAAAAAGCACAAACCAATGTAATGCAAGACATATGGGGGGATGTTGAGTGAATGGAAGAAANACAACAACAAAAAAACCAACCAAAAAAAAAGCACAAACCAATGTAATGCAAGACATATGGGGGGATGTTGAGTGAATGGAAGAAATTTTGAAAGAGAAAATGCATGGTTAAAAGAGGAAAAAAAAAAAAAGAAAAAANTTTTGAAAGAGAAAATGCATGGTTAAAAGAGGAAAAAAAAAAAAAGAAAAAAGAAAAAAGGCCTTCGCCTTACCAAAGAAATCATCCCGTACTATGAGAGCCATCCCATACGAGAAAGGGAACAGAAAGATAGGGGGACAAAAGGGGAAAAAGGAAGAGAAAAAAGCAGCCATTAAGTACCAATCTGTAAATAGCAAACAGAGCAGCTCATCAGCATGTGTAAACGTGTGTGGTGCCTGTATATGTGATGCTCAGCATAAACTAACATACACCTTGTTCAGCTGCAGCCTGGATTGATAGGGATTTATGCCTGAGAGCAGGACAAGCTCAAGATAAGCTCATCTTTTTCTTCCATCTTCATCATTTACCCTGGACTAAATATCTCTGTGCTTTCCAACCCCACCACAATGGCAACTCAACAGACATAATGAACAAGGTGAAGGAAGGACAGGGGCAGGAGAAAAAAACAAAATGGGAGGGATATCACAGCCTTTTTGCACAGAGCCAAATCCACTTTGCTAACGAGATAAATTCCAGTGCCACTTCTGGGGGAGAATTTCTGAGAAAAGAGCACGAAAAAGTGGCCTACAGTAACAGTACCAACAATCTGAACTAAGAGAAAGGATGATGCCATTCCTTTCTTTGTTTTGTAACCTTACAGACCCAACGTCAGGAGGTGTTGTGCAGAAGAACGTGACAGAGCTCATCACTGCACACTACTAGGCTACAGATTTTGTACTGTATCAGCCCAATTCTTATTACGGGTGAAACTTCATCCAGTTTGCACTGAAATCAAGAGAGATTTCCTTGATTTCATCTGAATTTTTATCAGCGCCCAAATGCATTTTATAGAAAGGTTGAAAATTCTGCAATTCAGGGCCTGCTGACCTTCGTATGGCATGAGAGGAAGAGGCAGCACTTCACTCCTACCAAAAAGACAAAACTTAAAAACAAGCCTGTGGCTCTGCCACTCTCTTCCCTACAAGAAAGTCTTTATTTTCACTGCAGCTGTGGCAGAAGAGGGTCTGTATGCATTAAGAAACTCACAGTGGGCATCATGCAAGCAGAGGACTCCTCACAGCCTCGTTCACTTGAAGAAAAGTGGTAACTAACTCAATTCTGTGCTCAGCTGAGCTCTGCTCAGAGCACAGCACTTGCCCTAAAAAAAGGCACTCTGCACACTGAAGCAAAGGAAAGGTCCAATGTGGTTTTCTCAAGGCCTCAAGAGATGGGCCAGTGTGATATAAGGGAGCAAACCTGCAAAAAGCTACACAAAAAGTAGATCAAAACGCAGCAGACACGAGAACACAAAGCAGGGATGTCCTACTGCCCAGGGATCCGCCAGTGCAAGCAACCAAGCAAGGCAAAGGTGGGAGAAAGTCAGCAAAGCCAACCGTGATTGGACAAGAGCAGGGGAGTATCACACGTGTATACCATGTTATTCAGACTCAACAGAGGTAAAAACAAACAAGAAAGGAAACTGAGCAGAGGAGAGATACACACCTGAGAACTCCCCTATGGGCCATGTCCAGCGAAGCACAGAGAGACAAGGGAAAAAAGGAAGTGAAAAAGGATCGATCAGTGACTGAAACCAACAAAATTAAAATTTTGTTTTAAAAAAAAAAGTAAATTAACAATGATTTGGCCATTTCAATGTCAAAAGGCATGAAATAGTAAGGACAGGAACTGCCATGACTGTAGGAGGCACGACTCTACATACAGGACAAAAAAAATCAAGGGGAGGTAAGCCATGTTATAACTGCAATCACACGACTCAGCTACCCCCAGTTTTCCAGACACGAATCTCAGGAAATTGCATCTTGGTCTGGATAAACCTTTATTTGCTCAGTCACACAGCACTAAATGCAGAACGGTCAGTTCCACCACCTTTTTGTCTCTCCTCCCTTTGTGATAATTCTCTTCGTAGCAGACAGATGTGCTGAAATTAAACTTCAGTATGCAAAAGGCAGTTGCATTTTACAACATTTTTTTCCCTGCAGCAGTGCCAGGGCTCAATTTGATAATTTCATTTCAACTTCTGTATAGAAAAACAGTATTTATATACATGAACTTACTACTAATGTAACAACTGCTGTCTTCACCATAAAACACCCGTTACATGAAGTGAGATTTTAATCTCCACAGCAAACACAGGAGGCCATCCTAACACTGAAATAAAGGACTTCCTAGTGCTCATAACCCAACTGTTAGTCCTCCCCCATGTCCAGAGTAATGAGCTAACGAAGATCAGGAAAGGGGATATGAGAGAAAGGGGGAAACTACCCATGAGCAGCTAATAAGAAATGCAATTAATAAGTAAACAGGCAGGAAAGCAGCCAGCTTTCCAAAACGAATGTCATCTACCTGGACTTCTGTAAGGATTTTTACACAGCCCCACACCAAATCCATATCCCTAACTTGGAGAGCTACGAATTTGAAGGCTGGACCATCCAGCAGATAAAGAATGGGTTGGATGGTCGCAGCCAGAGGGTTGCTGTCAACAGCTCTATGCCCAGGTGCAGACTGATGACAAATAGTTTCCCCCAGAGGCCCATCTTGGGACTGGTATTCTTTCACAGTGACATAGATAAGGGGATCAAGTGCACCCTCAGAAAGCAGAGTGGTGCAGCTGACACAACAGAAGGAAGGGACATCATCCAGAGGGACCTGGACAGGCTTGAAAAGTGGGGCCATGAGAATTTAGGGGTGTTGCACTTGGGTTGGGGCAATCCCAGATAAAAGCACAGACTGGGAGAAGAACTCAAGGAGAACAGCCCTGTGGAGAAGGCCGTGGGGGTTCTGGTGGACGAAGAGCTGGATGTGAAGCAGCAGCATGCGCTCACAGCCCAGAAGGCCGACTGCATCCTGGGCTGCATCAGCAGAGGGGGACAGTGGGCAGGGAGGGGACTATCCCCCTCTGCTCTGCCCTCAGGAGCCCCCACCTGCAGTGCTGCATCCAGGCCTGGGGCCCAGCACAGGAAGGGTGGGAGCTGTTGGAACAGGGCCAGAGATAGTGGCAGAACAAGCGGGAGTGACTTTAAACCAAAAGAAGGGAGATTTTAGGTTATATTTTAGGAAAAAATTCTTTACTGAGAGGGCTGTGTGTTGCTGCCACAGGCTGCCCAGAGAGGCTGTGGATGTCCCATCCCTGGAGTTACTCAAGGCCAGGCTGGATGGGGCCCTGGGCAGCTTGAACTGATGGGTGGCATGGGGGTTGGAGCTCAATGGCCTTTAAAGTTCCTTCTAACCCAAGCCATTCTGTGATTCTATGACAATTTATGTAGAGAAGCATTAGAATAAGGGGGAAAAATAGATTTTATATTTCAAAATTGCAATGAAGAGTGCCAATTTTGTACCAAGAGATGTTGATGGTACTGAGATCCACCTTTCAGACACTCTTAGTTCAGACTTTCCATTGTTCAAAGCATGACCTCTCAGATCTCTCTTCGGCCTCCCTCCTTTACACAGTCCTGGCAACACATGTTCACTTTAAAGAACACTTTCAAGAAGACAGAGCTGGTAGCCAGAACTCAACAAAAGAAGTAATTAGATTGACAGTTCTGTCATGAAACTCACTCAGCTAAGTATTTTAATCATACTCTAGATCTCATAAGGAACTAGAAGAAGCATTCCTATTCTGCTAGCTCACCACGCCATCATCTGCATGAGTTTTTCTGCTCTTCTTGAATTAGAAAATTGTCCCAGGGAAGAGTATAGAAAAACTGCCAAATTACACATCATGCATCACTGCTGAGAAGATGGCAACTAAGGTTCAATATATTTCTCTTCTACAAGTGAGCTAGGAAAACAAGCCACTAAGAGAAACTTTTTTCTAAACAGTTTTAAAATCCTTCACCATTAGCAGATTCATCCTTCTATTTCATCCATAAAGAACCTGTAAAAAGAGGAGCCATTCAGGACTAAAAACATACAGAGTGACATCAACTTTAGTAATACTCCCTTTGACATTGTGTAAGGTATTGTATACGCGTAGTATATTGTGTACACATCTCTAGGACAGGGGAAGAAGATGTGCAGATCTTCTCCATTAAGCATTTAATTCATGCATGTATATTTAAGCTCCTGCTCCTCAGGAAAACCTCTCAAATGTTAGTGTTTTTGTGCTTAACGAAGAGGGGAGACAAGATTTTTATTTCCCAAGCAAAAAGAAACTGAAGGATTAAGCAATCTCCCTTTCTTCCCTGTGTATTTGGGAAGGTAAGGACAAGCTATCTCTGTGTATCATAGGATGGTCTGGGTTAGAAGGAATCTTGAAGACAATCTAGTTCCAACCTTCCTGCCACAGAGACGGGGACCCCTCCCACCAGACCAGGTTGCTCACAGCCCCATCCGTGGCGGCCATGCGCAGTGCCAGAGCCTCATCACCTTCTGAGTAAAGAATTTCCTCCCAAGGAAGTAACCTCATGCTTAAATTTAAAAACTCAATACGTACATACTGATAGTTTAGGATTTAGGTGGAAAGGAATTTGATCTTCATGAGTTGTACTTATGTGGATATACTGTTCAAAGTCTCTGTATGGTTTTCTTAGAAGAGTTAACAAATAACATTTGACTCAAGGGATCTACAGATATTTGGGCTGTCTTATTAGCGGAAAAGGTGAACGCCTTTGACTAATTAGAACTGTGGTGGCATAACTTGCAAGTTCTCAACTGGGCAACTAAATACCCAGTTTAACCCTTTGAAAACAACAGTCTGTATTACTCACTGATCACTGGGTGAGACCATAGGGTTCTGGGGAGTGGATTCCCAGAAGACAGGCTTCCAGAAATGGGAAATGGGTCTTCCCAAGCAGTTCATACAAGTCATTTTTCTGAATGACTCTTAGATGCTCACACTTCCTGACACCACAACCATTTCAAGAGAGATAGAAAGCAACAGGTGGCGCAGAAGATATATCTGACTTAGGGGAAGAAAACCATGTATTACATCATACACTCTTCTAGACAAGGAAGCACCTAAGGATCAAAATAAAACACATGCTAAATAGCAAGATTCTGATTGCTTTTAATTCTTTGAGCCTGTCACAAAGAGAGCTCTCAGTAATGCACGGGAGCTGACTGAACAAAATTCATCCCACACTAAAGCTTTAATTGCCATGTGGAGTTGCTACTGCCACCTTCACTAGGAGCAGGAGATCAAGCCCTTCTGCAATGACTGCTAACATACAGGTCACTCTCAAACCTAGAATTCTTGCTTTCTCTTTTTAATTCTGATATTTTCAATATCTGAACATATTGGCTCCAATCTCAGGCTGCGAAAGCTCATCCCTACTCTTCTGTAGACTTCTTCTTCCACCATGGTGGAAGAGGTGTCAAACAATAAATGCTTGAAGATTTCTGGCAATGGTCATCACTCCATGCACATGAGTTACACTGCATGCTGCAAAGCTAGCATCATGCTTCTGAAAAAGAAATATATATCTATATCAAACAGCTATTGCAAGAGTTCTGATCACAGTCTAGATCTCACTTCTACATTCCAATCACACGGTTGCCCACAACAGTATCAATTTCAGAGATTATGTCTTTAATAGAGCAAGAAGTGATATACTAACCTACTCTTTAGCCTCCAGTCCATTTCTTCATGGTTAAATCTTCAGTGAATAGGCTAAAATCTATCCTCTCTGCAGAAATATACTCCCTTCAGAGGCTCCTGATACCAGACTCATTCGAAGGTAATGCATGTACTCCCCTAATTTAATCCTTGCAAAGAGAAAGCTGCTGCAACATGCTGTGACATGATTCAGCTGATCATGTTCTAGATATACGAGGGCTGCTCCAAAAGTAATGTCTCCTATTTTATTATGTCAGCCCATGATGTCAGAGGCGAATACTGGTGGTAATGCATCAGAGATTGAACTTTCACACCAGTATTACACTACATTTTGTTGGTATGTGACAGATGGTGGCATAGGGGCAGTCTGACAGAATGGTAACTGACATGAAAGTGCAGATGAAGCAAAGGTGTATCACTGAATTCCTCCATGCAAAAAAAAAACAAAAAACCTAACAATGGCCCCCATTGACATTCATCAACACTTGTGAACATTGATGGAGATCAAACAGTGGGTGTTGGCACGGTGAGGTGGTGGGTGGTGCATTTCAGCAGTGGTGACAGCAGGTATTTCCACTGGTGCAGATTCGCACAAGTGCAGCATTCAGCTCTTGTTCGTTGCTGGTGAAAATGCGTAACTAAAGGCAGTAGACTGTGTTGAAAAATACTGTTCTGTAGCTGAGAATCTGCTCTATCAAACAGTGCTATTGTGTTCTTTGTACCTGTTGTTATTTCCATGGAAATAAATAGGAGGCATTACTTTTGGAGCAACCTATCCACATCCAAAAGTTTTTCAGTAAAGATTTTGTTTCCAGAACAAAACTTGTAAGATTATCCAAATGCAGCTCTTATGTCAGTAACCAGCAGAAACATTCACGCGCACATCAGATCTCCTGCTGCTCAATTTCATACAAGGAATACTGTAGGAGTCCTCGTATGTTCTACAGCTCTTTAAATCAAGCAGTAAAACTGGCAGTGAGCTACACAGTTATAAACTCTGTCAGTAGCTTGTGTCATCGGGATATTCAAATACCACTCATATCTTCCTGAAAATATTCAGTAAGTCTTCAGAACAAACTTAAATTGTGTCATGAATTAAGGTTTGCATACTCAGAGTCCAATACCAGAAAGCATGGCAAGGGCTCAGACTGCTACCTGACACAAAGCTGCTTCTCTGACTGCTTCAAAGTTCTCATCACAGAATATAATCAGACTTCAGATACAAAAAGCTCCTTCAAAATCACCCTAAAAGGAAAATGCAAATCTCTCTCAGATTGACTATAAAAAGGTAAAAACTGCAGTGAAGACTATGATGTTTCCATACGAGAACAAAGAAAAATTGTTCTCTTAAACTTTAAAAAAACTTAACAAAAGGAGTTATTTTCTTGCAAACTTTCAACAAAACCCTTATTCCAAATGAAGCTGCTGGAGTGCAGAATTATTGGAGTAAAGATTTGTGGGAGGAGTGGAAGAAGCAGTCTTAAACTGCTCATGTGGGAGAATTCTATAGGAAAATAACGTGAAGATACATAAAGACAGCCCAAATACATAAGCATTAACTTAAATTGTTGGGTAAGAATTACTGTGCTGTAGGTACATATTTCAGTCTCAGTGACAACAACAGTCACAAATTCCATGCCATTTTTTAAAGGCCAAACATCCAAGTTCTGAAAAAAAGAGTGAATTTAAATGCTTCTAGAAGCTTAATGGAGATGTCATTGTATCAGAGAAAACAGAACAGTTCCAACAAGGTTTTACCTAGCAGATCTGCTCCTTCATCAACATCCCCGATCACCTCGGATCCTGCTGTGGAAAGTTCATGATAGAGAGAGTCTGTGTTGATGCCAAACGCTTTGTTCACAATCCCCTGGGTTGGGCTGTGGTTGGAAGAAGGAAAGGCAAGGATTCTTGTTACTTGGCAACGTTTAAGCTAAAACATAACTCCCTGAAATACTGAGCATCACAGACCATTACAATCAAAACCCTGAGAGTGGATTCCACCCGTCTGCCCTGGGCTGACTGAGGGAATTTAGTAAGGAAAGTAAAAAGAATGTTTTATTGCCTATACCAAGTACCAGTACCTACCGTGCATAACCTCGAACTCACCTAGCTGATTCCTTTTCAAACAGCTGATAACTACTCAATATTTCATAGAAAACTTTCAACCCGCAGTCCTAAGACTGTGCAATGATGCCTACGCTCCCACCAACTTAAACAGCAACCCTCATAGCAGTAAGATCAGATAAAGACTCAAATGCTGCAAACAGCAGTGGTTCTCTTTTTTCTTTGCCAGCTAGTAAGCAAAATCAGCCTGAACGATTAGTTTCTTCTTTGGGTGAGTCTGTGCGCACAAACGCTTTTTGTATGTCAGCAAAATGTACTTTATTAAAGGTAAATCAAAGTTAATGTTATCTAATTACATCATACAGAAACACATTTCCACATCTTCTCTATGAAGAATTATCTTGCATGCCTCAACAGTGTCATGGCTCAAAGAGAAGACAGCCATTGCAGGAAGGCATAGCATGAGAGAGTGAGGTGTCCTGTGGGATTGCCAGTGCCTACTCCAATAATCAGTGCTGAAGCAGGTACAGTAACACTTCTATGTGCCATGCCTCATACAAGGGGAACCAGCTTGTGCTCTTTCCAGCAGCCTAGCAGAAAGGCCAGCA
>PPHD01015908.1:0-15844 GCA_002909625.1 Bambusicola thoracicus
ACAGTACTGCAGATGGGGCCTCACGAGAGCAGAGTAGAGGGGGACAATCACCTCCCAGTCCCTGCTGGCCACCCCTCTCATGATGGAGCCCAGGATACCATTTGCTTTCTGAGCTGCAAAAAATTATCTTGAGCAGTACAAATTTCAGCAGAAGGGCTGTGTTTCTCATCCTCTTTTGGTATTGCAGTGTATAATCCTGCTGTTTCACTGACCATTAATGAGTACAGAGCTACAACGGAAGTTAGGTAACAAGAGGCTAATGCATAGAAAAACGAATATATAACTCACTAGGGATCACCCAGACTTAATTTTCATTTATTATTAGGGAAATCTTGTTGAAATTAAGACCTGTGAAAAGACTCTTACTTAATCAATTCCAAATAAAGAAGTTTAATATTCAAACCTTTTAGTAAATCCTTGAAAGAAGAACAGAATATGATGAAAGAATAAGTGCCCCAAGCAAGCAAACATCAAGTCAAATTAAAGTGAAGCTCTTAAATAGATCAATGATTCAAGTGTAGAAAGCAGATGAGAATAAAGTATATTACAGCCAACAATGAAGATGTGAAAAGGGCCATTATACGGAGCTCTGAGCTCAGGAGGCTGAACAGCAACACACCAGAATAGAAGAAACATGTAATTAAAGTGATGACCTGAATCCGCTGGCTCCAGCTTTGCATAGGGTGAATCAGGTCTCCTCCTCGTAAACTTGTGGTGTTTTGGAGTTTATTAGTAATCATGGAAATAGGAGCATAAAATGGGACCAGGCTCACACTTAATTTACAATAAATTAAAGTGAATTATCTAAATTACTTCAAATAATGTGTTACAATAAATTAAGTTAATTAGGTCTCCGAACTAAGGGCTGCTTTCCTTCTTATGAGTATGCATGCAACCACTGTATCTCTACAGTGGGATGGGAATGCCTGCTCTATCTTTATGGAGGGAAATACCTTACACTGCGGACAAGTATAGTTTCATTGTTAATCATCTCTTTCAGCGCTTTGCTGGATCAAGGCTTTGTGACTTGTCTACACCACCTTGAGCAGCTACTGCCCCAGTATTGTACAAAGCAAAGCGAAGAAAGGCTCAGTGACTCAGCTGAGCTTTTGGCAGGCTGGGCACGGAAACCAGATCCCCTTGTTTTGGGCCACTGTTTCATCCCTCCTGTTCTTTCTGATGTGGAGCTGTGCTGCCCTGCTGTGATTCCCCAGTGCTGACCCTGCAGGTCCCCTCACAGGTGGCAGTGCTGCCACATCAGTGTCCTTTACAAGGTGAGGGGCTCTTCCCTGGACGACTTCCCATAAGGAGTTTTCTGCAGCTTTCAGCAAAACAGGAAGCATCATGCCAAATCCTCCCTAGATGTCAAAAAGCTCAGGTACTTTATTAGAAAAGTAAAAATCCATCACATTGATGCCTCTGACAGCTTTGCAAATGACTGCAATGTCAGCAATTAGAGGCTGGTTTTGCCTTTCAGGCTGCCTGCTTGTTTCTGTTTGGGAGACTGCTCCACCCTCCCAGCTGTTCTTGAATTACTGACTTATTTTTAGTGCTTACAAAATAACTTCTTTTTGACGGGATCAGTCATTCTTGCCTCGCTGCCTAAGGTAATAAGATTGCAGCATCTGAAGTCAGGAATAAATTATCCGATGATAGATACACAGAATTGGTGTTTGGAGGATGGATCACGTATATACCATGTGCGTATATCACACATGAAGATCCAGGGCTCTTGGCACTGTGACACAGTCCTGTCCATTGTGTATTTACGTCACCTATATTCTGCAGACCTCATTTTGAGTGTTATTAATTTATCCAAGAAATCCTGTTGAACCACTTGTGAGTACTCCTGAGTGTGAAAATATGTTGGAAATTGAAACTCTATGTGTCACTCTTATTTGAAGGCATGGCCTGGCTTTGATACTGTCAGTCCATCTATCCCTTTTAACTCTAAAACAGAACCACCCAGGACACAAGAGCTGAAAAGCAAGGTACACTTAGATCTGTGCTGCAGCTGCTACTGCTTCTTTGGTACTATGCTTTTCTCACTAGGGCAGAAAAACTGCAGCAGTTTGCATCACACCGTCTCTGTTACACGTTAAGTACTGCTGAGAACCTGGGCCACCTTAGGCAGTTGTATAATCACCTGCCTTTCTTCAGGCTGATATCCAAAAGTTGCTGGATTGCTTATTTATTGTCAGACAATTAGGCATGAAGCTCCATGTATTGCTGCTGCTGCCAATCCAAACAGTGGAAAGGGGAAACAGGTGGGCAGGAACTGCAGAACGTTCCCATTTTAACACCATTTTGCTATGGACACCAATTTCTCATTCTGCACAACTGCAGATATTGCTTTTTAATGAGTCTCAGTGTAAAGGTTTGATTTTGTTGATGTTGGTTCACTATTGGTACAAAATAATTCGTATCAGGTCTAAAAAGCCAAAGCTGTTGGTCTGAACAACTGTGTTTTTGAATATTTGGGACCTTTTTCAATGAAAATATCACTATGTGGCTAAGATTCCTTTTTTGCTTAACTTTTATAGTGTTTAGAAAAACGCTCATTGAGCAGCATGTTAAGATAAACTTCAGCCTTTCCACTGTGAGACTTCAACCAGCAAGCGAGACTGGGATTAGTTACAGCCATAAGCACAGGGGAGAATTTGTGCATTAAGAAATGAGTCAATCTGGAGAATGAATTAATGTAGGTATGGCTTTACTAGCATCAATTTCTAATTGGATCCTGTCGTCCTTGAGGTAAACCTAGATAAGAACACAAGTCGCTGCAGTGTTATGCTTGTATCATCATTATGAGTATCGTTTATAGTTTAAAGTTTTCAACAGACTCCAACGTTTTCAGCCCCTCTGTTAGGATACTTTCTGTCTTCTCTTTCTAGCTATCGCTTACTGAAGATCCTGGGTTGGCTCAAAAACCACCAGTTCGCCCCAGCTGGGCCACTCCCCAGTCCATTGGGAACCTGCCCTGCAGAGAAGCAGCAAAGACCTTCGCCCAGAGCTCCCAGTGCAATGCTGGGACACGACCAGTGCCTGTTCGAGCTCCAGTGCCAAAACCACATGCAAGAGAAAAGAAAGACTTCACAGAGACGACCACCATGTCTCCATGTCAGTACGGTATGTGTGCTCTGTGAAAGCTATTGCAGAAGTTGATAACACTCAGATTTTGTGCCCAGAGGGAAGGAGATAGAACTGTGGAGGTATATCTGTACGTGAAGGAGAAGGCAGTCATTCTGAATGGTGGGAATCCTGATGATGGTAATTTGCTGCCTCAATAGAAAGTATGCATCATTATACATCATGGAGTACACATTCTATCTAGGTCTTGCACCTGTGTTGCGGCAATCCCCGCTATCAGTACAAGCTGGAGGATGAAGGGATAGAGCACAGCCCTGCCAAATAGGACTTACTGGTATTGATGGATGGCAGCTGGGCTTGAGCCAGCACTGTGCCCATGCAGACCAGAAAGCCAACCATATAATGGGCTGCATCCAAGGCAGCACAGCCAGCAGGGTGAGGATTCTGCCCCTGTGTACTGTGTTGGTGAGACCTCAATGCATCTACATGTGAAATCCTTATTACAGGAGAGATGTGGACCTCTGGAGTGCATCCCAGAGGAGGGCCCCTAAAATGATGCCAGGGATGGAACGCCTCTCCTATGAGGACATGTCGAGAGACTGTGGGCTTTTCAGCCTGGAGAAATGAAGGCTTCAGGGAGACCTGAGAGTGGCCTTTCGATTTCTAATGGGAGGCTATATGAAAGGGTACAGGCTCTTTAGCAGGATCTGTTGTGATAGGACAGGGAGAAATGGTTTTAAGCTAATAAAGGAGAGATTTAGACTGGATATAAGGAAAATATTTTTACAATGAGGGTAGAGGAGCACTGGCAAAGTGGCGCTGGATGCTCCATCCCTGGAGATGCTCAGGGTCAGGATGAATGGGGCTGTGAGCACCTGAGGGAGCTGTAGGTATCCCTGTTTACTGCAGAGGAGTTGGACTAGATGACCCTTAAAGGTCCCTCCCAACTCAAAAGATAGGATGACTCTGCGATATCTAGCACTTGCTAGGCTCACCTGTCTGTCATGACTGTCATCTTGACGTTGAACACTGTCACAGGCTTCACATGGGTTTAACTCACTGATTTTCACTAACAGAGCAAGAGATCTTACAGCATCAATGGCAGTGAGCTCAGTACAGAGTCCATGAACTCTGCCATGCCCTGGACAGATGCCAGGAAGAACTGGTACTGAGCATTTAGAAAACGAGGGGGTAAAGCAGTCAACTCCAGAGGCACGACAGCTGAGAATGCAGCTGATCTATGAAGGCCTTCCAAAAATAAGGAGGCACACTGACACTGTCAAAACCAGTTTCTTGCCATTTTAGTCTAGGACTGCCTTGGGCATTTATTCAGTGAGACCTCATCTTTCAATATACCCAGCATCTCCATATAGGGAAGAACTCATAAAGCTTAGGCTAGAGGATTGCAGTCTAGTATGAAGCTTCCACAGGAATACAACATTCATATTAACTAGGGTCCTCATCCTGAAGTAGTACTGCATGAACAGAGCCTTAGGAAGGCTTCATGCAGGACTGGGGCCAAGTTAAGAAGAGCTAAGCATAGGTCTGGGCCTTGGCTGTGTTATTGGCTTCCACTCTGCATTCCAGGAGGCACTGGGAAGTATCTCTTACATCTGGGAACCAATCTACAACTGCTAAGATGTGGTTTATTGTTGTCAGAAAGGATGTGGAGCATGAAATATGGGGAACTTCTGCAAGGATGTGGCTACCCAGTGATTCTTAAGGATTCCGGATGAGTGGAAAATGGAGCCCACAGGGATGTGCAGCATCCTGCCTGATCTCTGTGTCTTCTACGTGATAAGAAATGTTAAAACTGAGCATGAGGGGAGGGGCTTTGGGTAGCAGGGAGCAGGCAAAAATACAAGCTCCCTACAAACACCATTGCTGTAGTATAGAAACTACTGAGGTAAACGAGCCTGAGGGACTGCATTTGGATTACAAATAATTTGTTAGGCAATAGTTGTTGTGGATAGAAATGGCTACGTTTTACACTTCACTCTTAAGGGAGAAGCAGAAATATATTTATTGATATAATATAGACGCAATATAGTGATTTAATAGCAACAAGATTTGAGATGGCTGGATACACTTGACTATTGACTGCACAGAGGGAAGAGTTAAACACATACACAGGAGACCCTTCCCTTGAGTCACAAAGTTCAGAGCGGAACCTCTCTCTTCCTAAACTCCTTGAACCACAGAGGTAAGGAGCCTAGGTGTGGCTGGATCCACTCCTCATCCAGACTTGGTCAATGGTTTATGTGAGGAGGCTCTCCCGTTTGCAGGTTGTCAGAAAGGTGGGCAGGAAAAGTAAAGACGTTTCAACATGATTATTTTCTCTGTAATGAGATGACAAAGGAAAACAGACCATTCAATCCAGATTTGTGGAAGTGTTTGAGTTATTAAATGCTACTAAAATCCCAAGGTTTGGATTGTGTACTTAAATATGTTTAAAATCTGAAATATCTGGCTAAATTAATGACTGATGTTTTTCCTCCTTCATTCAGCTTCTCCACAACGTGAGGCTCAGCCTGGGCTCATTCCTCCATCAAATAACGATCCGGTACAGGCTAAGGAAGGATCTGGAGCATCCATCTCAGTGGAACGGAAGCTTATCTGCCTGGATGGGGGAGACAACAGCAATGTTGCCTGAGTCATGTCTTTCATGTCTATGACTTTTCACTATACCACGCAAATAAATAGGCATGCAAGTCCTACATCCATTCTCACTTATCTCTCCAAAAGAAAACTTGACTGCCTTGCTGCCAGTTTTGATGTTGGAGCAATGGCTTTGTACTCTTTTGGAACTGCAGCAGCTTGTGCGATGCCTCCTGCCTGCCTTTAGGTCTCCTGGTCCAAGCTGCAGCAAAGTCAAATGTTTACCTGATACGCTTTTCACCCCGGCTTCATGCTGCTGGTGCTATAATTCTTAATTTCTTTGGGGTATGTTGTTTCTCCAGAATTCATCTAGGCTTTTGAAGACCCTTTTGCAGGTGCTTACTAGAGCTGCTGGACACTAAGCTTGCCCGTGTGTCACTGGGACATCGTGGAGCACATCCTATGGCCTGAGCTGCTTTGTGTTGCTCTCTCAATGAATTACAGAAGCTGCCTGTCTGTGGACAGTGAGGGGATCGTCGAGGACAAGTGAGGACTACTGGCCACTACAGATGATGTGGTGATGTGAACTGTATCCCCTCACAAAGTTAATGGTTTACAACCAATATTAATGTGTTCCTTTAGCTGTAACCTGCAGACCCTACCAAATCATCTGGACTGAAGAAAGCACCACCCACCATCTACCACCACCATCAAATCCTACCCTCTGGATTACAGCATTGCAGAGGGCACCGCGTGGGGAACTGGCACTACTTTAATTATTTGCAGCATTATTTCCCACAATTAAGGAAATTTAGCAAATAGCAGTTTTTAATGATAAGGGCACCAAATGCATAGCAACGATAACTTACTGCCTTATCATAACCCAGACAGAGCTGAAATAAAACCAAAACTTCGCACACATTAGGAAGGGCCACAGCATACCCATGAATTCTCAGCATTTATAGAGTAGAAATCATGCCTTGGAGAAAACTTGGAGAAAGCTACTTTGTGACAAGGATTAGGAGAAGATTTCCACTCTGTGAACAGATTATCCCATACTGTGTCACTTGAGGGTTTCAAGTTTTTTGGCACAAGAGACATTGACCATTGTCAAGACCAAGCACACCGCACCATAGGTTTCAAAGGAAGGGACACAATCTGCCCATCAGGTCACCTATTGGCTAATTTAGCACATCTCCCTCTCCCTGATGTTATTCTGTGTTTCTAGTTGCCCCGTGTGCTTGAAAGAGGTATTTCATCTCAATCAAAACAACAGCCTGAGAGCTTGCTCAGTCTAAGCTCTTCACCTCAGAAATGATTAGCTGAAATATGAGCATGCAGGTGGCAATCAGCTCTTATGTCATCAATTGTGCAAGAGACCAGAGTGACTAACTTAGATTAAGACAGCTAACTTTTGGCTATGTTAAGTTAGGTAGGGTGAATCCTACCCAAAGCATTTATCAGCCACTCGCTGGTAATGTGGATCTCTCTTGACAAGTCTTTTCCCACAGAAAACCAAGTTAAAGACTGCTTCACGGATGTTTATGGCTTTGTAAGTCCAAACAGTAATACCAGCTCCCTTTTTGTTTCAGGCACTGTGAAGTTTCCTGGGGCAGTGCTTTGTTACAAACAGCAAATGGCCATGCAAGGAAATGATGTAAACCTCCATCAGTGGTGTTTCTTTTCTCACCAGTGAGCACACTCATTGGAAATGTAATGTTCCCAGGGTCTGACAAGTCTTTGAGCTGAATGCTCAAGCATTGCTGCAGCAAATCGTGCCTCTCGAGTGCTCACTATAAGCCCAGGCTTCTCCAGTTGATAGCACTTTTGTATTTATGATATTGTAAAATAACTAAGAGTAACATTCTCCAGGAAACTGCCAAGCCAAGCCAAGCAGTCCATCCCTGGACTAACAGCAGACCTGTACAAAGCCTGGATGTAACTTCTACCAATTATGGAGTTGGACTCTAATCCTTAAGGGTCCCTTCCAACTCAAGATGTCCTGTGGTATTAGAATAAAATACATGTACTTACAACGTACTTTACAAACATTCCTGAGGTGGCAGAATAGGTCAGGCTGTGAAATGCATAGAAAAGAGAAAGCATTCTCCACCTGCCTGTGCTGCTGTGCTGCTGCCTGGCCTCAGGCAGCCCTATCACCTTCCGTGCCCTGGGCTGCAGATCTGCACGGGCAGATGGTATTTACCCCCTTCATAATGCGTTTCAAGATATGCCGATAAGGAATTGCTAAACAAGAACAGAGGAAAGCTGTTATGCCTGTGCCCTTCCTTGTAGATGCGCATTTCCCTGCGCTGATTGGTATTTCCAGATCCGGTACCACTCTGATTAGCCACAGTGTTTGATTAAATAATTGAAAGTACCTTCTAAACCCTAGAGGCCAATGAATCAGCGTTGCTGCATCTGAATTCCACCAGTACAAGCAAGATCAGAATGTGAGCCCTAGGCCCTGCTCAGATGTGGGGAACAAACCCAAACACGCCAGCCTCCTCTTACCCAAGGTTTACCATCCATTTCTGCCAAAAACTCCACCTGAATTTACCTCATGCTCCTTGCTGGGAGCAATGGCAGCATTTGGTACTGTAGTTTGGCTTTGTAGCCAAAACAAAGCTTTCCTAATTTTTGCCCTTCCGAGCTAAAGAAACAGCTTTATTTGGGAGAAGGAATATATGCAGCTGAAGATGATAGGAGCTGCAGGTTGGGAGCACGGTCAGATTAAAACTTTAGGAAACATCCAATTTGTGTGGTAGCTCCCAAAGCCGAAGATGAGTGAACGTGACCAGACAGCTGAGCCTCAGAGGCAGCAATAGGGCTCTAACAGGCTGAGAGATGGCTACAGAATGCGTGGAGACCTCAGGGCGAATGGAAAGCAGCTGCTGATAGCAGGTAATTGCACGATAAAAAGTTGCTGTAATAGGTGGATGAAGCAGATAACAGATGGAGAACGCAGCTCCCTTCACGTATCATAGAATCATAGAATGGTAGGATCGGAAGGGACCTTAAAGGCCACCCAGTCCCAACCACTGCCATGGGCTGGCTGCCCAGGGACAAGTCATCTTTTCTGGGCAGCCCATGCCACTGCCTTACCTTACCACCTTCTGGGTGAAACATTTCCCCCTAACAACTAACCTAAATCTCTTTCAGTTTAAAACCATTCCCCATATCCTTCCATGTAACAAGGGGATGGGGAGGTGAGTAGTTGGAGTTGTGTTGGTGGCTCTGTGAGCTAAGGGAAGGGAGAGGACTATGAGAATCAGCTTGAAATCAATCCCCTTGTCGCTGTCAGCATGCTTAAGCTGCTTACCTTACCGTTTGTATAGCACAGACATTCTACCTGTTACGTGTTCATGGCCTCTTGAACAAGAGACATTCTATGCTGTCTTCAGATAAATGCTGTAGTGTGTGCACTGCCGAGTAATTTTTAGGAAGGAATTGCTTTCATGACAGCTCTTCACAGCGTTATCACATCTGAAATGTCCTTTGCTGCACAGAAGCTGCTGCAATAGATTTGGAAAGATGATGGCAGGAAATGCATGACTGGATAGATGCTCTGTAACCCGTGGTGATGCACCAGGACTGGCTGAAGTTGTGGGTGTCCCATCCCTGGCACTGCCCAAGGCCAGGCTGGATGGGGCTTCGGGCAGCCTGGGCTGGTGGGACATGTTGGGCAGGGGTCGGGGCTGGGTGGGCTTTAAGGTTCCTTCCAACCCTATTCACTTTGGGACTCTAACAGATTCTCATGCAAGATAGCCGTGGAACTCCTTGCCTCAATTAGTTGTAAATTTGGAAGCTCATGTGGGTTCGAGGAATTACTGGAGATTCCTGGAAGGGTTTCGCGTTAAATCAGAGCTGCGGGCAGAGGCACAGGGATGCCCACCTCCTTACCCACACCAAAAGAAAATGGTGCTTAGAGCTCACTTGGCCTCATCTAGCACCAGCTATGGGGAGCACCGACAGTGCTGGCAGTGTGAGGAGGTGTCCTTGGACTCCAGTGGGGGAAACTGGTCCTCAGTAGGACCTCAGATGGACAGAAGCCCTTGCCTGGGGCCACAAAGCACTGCATTAGAACTATATGGGAACTCTTAAGAAAGAAGGGGACAAACTCCTTAGCGGGATCTGTTGTGATAGAACAAAGGGAAATGGTTTTGAACTAAAAGAAGGGAGATTTAGATTGGATATAAGGAAGAAGTTCTTCACACTAAGAGTGGTGAGGCACTGGTGCAGGCTGCCCAGAGAGGTGGTGGTGCCCCGTCCTTGGAGACACTGAAGATCAGGCTGGATGGGGCTCTGAGCACTGATGGGACTGTGGGTGTCCCTTGCTCATTGCTGGGAGTTGGACCACGTGGCCTTTAAAGGTCTCTTCCAACTCAAACAATTCTATGACTCTATATGACCTTTAAAGTCTCTTCCAACCCAAACCGTTTCTGTGAGTATATGATTTTGAGCACATTTCATAGGAACGTAGGAGGATTAGGGCTGCAAGAGGCCCCAGCAGGTCTCTGAACCCCAAATCCATCCCAGGCCGAGCAGGGCCCTTATCACAGAGCCTTCAGTGCGATGCCTGGAAACAGCACAGAGCTTCTCCCTCCTCAGGGGCAGCTCCTCCTCACGGCTCCTTCCTCTCAGATTTGAAGCTCTCTGTCGGGAGGTTGGAGGATTTTTTGGGTATTATGTAAATGCTCTGCTACCACCTAGCGCTGGAGGGGAGAAGGGCTGGGGGGGAGCCTGGGCTCGGCTCCCTGGAGTGAGTGGGGTCTGGTGGTCTGGGGGCTCCTGGAGCCATGCAGGTCCTGAAGTAATAAAAGTCTGTGGAAACCAACAAAATAAAAACACCCTAAAATATCACGAGAGCTTTGAAAAATATCAGTAAGAGAATCATAGAATCGTAGAATGGCCTGGGTTGAAAAGGACCACGATGATCATCTGGTTCCAACCCCCTGCTATGCGCAGGGTCGCCAACCAGCAGCCCAGGCTGCCCAGAGCCACATCCAGCCTGGCCTTGAATGCCTGCAGGGATGGGGCATCCACAGCCTCCTTGGGCAACCTGTTCCAGTAAAGGATCAATTGAAAACATTATAGAAATGACACAGCTCCATAGGGGATCAATTAAACCCAATAAAATATCAATAAAAAGAACAGTAAGAAGTCAATGAAACTCAACGAAACATCAACGAAATCATGCAAAATATCAGCACAAAGGGTAAAATCTTACTAAAAACAGTTATAAATAGTAAAGCATGAAAACCCAAACATAGGAACAGCAAGAATCGGTAAGTCCCAATAAAATACCAATAGAACTCCATGAGATAGCAGTAATGACCAGAAAAAGGCTACGAAGCCCTGTAAAATATCAAGAAAAATGCCTTAAGCCAAAAAAAGCCACAATAAAATATAAAGAAAGCCTTGTAAAATATTAACAAAAAGCGGTAAAAGTGAATCAAATCCAACCCAATGCCACAAAATCCCGGTGAAGTGTCAACAAAACTGCACCAACCAAGAAACCCCACTTAGAAATCAATGAACGTCCCAACACTCACTTCCGGGTTCTGCCGAGCCCCCGCTGCCTGTCCTGCCCACAGCGCCCCCTGGCGGCTGGCGGACTTACCGCGTCGAGCTCTGGCCGCGCACAGCTCAATTCTCCCTCTTCCCCGATGTCTTTCCGTCGCTTTCCGGCAGCGCGACGCTTTTACGACGGGCGGCGTAGCTTTACGGTAGCGTCCGTGTGTGAGCCGTGAGGGAGCGGAGGCAGCGGGATGGGGCAGAAGAGGAAAGGTACCGGACGGGAGGGGCCGGTGGCGAGGCTTGGGCCCTGTGTGCGTGTGGTAGGGCAGTGCTCAAGGCCGGGCTGGATGGGGTTGGGAAGCGAGCCGAACCCTTCGCGTTGCATGCGTCACCGTGTGGTGTGCTCGCCTTGCCTTGTCTGCTGCAGCCTCACGCCTGTCTGCTGGTGGGCCTTGAGTCAGGGAACCGTCCTGCTTGGAAAAGGCCTCTGAGGTCAGCAAGTCCAATGCCAGCCCACCCCGCCGTGCCCATCTCTCTGTGCCCCATCCGTGCCTCCACCAGCTCCCTGTGCAGTCTGTGCCACTGCATCACCGCCCTTGCCAGGCCATTTCTTCCTAATACCCAACACGAACCTCCCCTGGCACAACTTGAGGCCATCGCCTCTTGTCCTATTGCCGTTACCTGTGAGAAGAGGTGACCCCCTGGGTGGAGTTTGTCGTGGAGCATCACTGTTGTTTGTTTTGTTCTCGTTTCAGATCTCAGCCATGCAGAGCTGATGATGATGACGATAGCTGACATCATAAAACAGTTAATTGAGGCTCATGAGCAAGGAAAAGATGTGAATCTGAACAAGTAAGTCACTCTGATGACACTGAAGGTTCATAAGTGTTGAACGTTTCCTGTGCAGTCATTTATCTTCAGTATTGTGTTTTACAATGTTTTATCTTGATGGAATCTTGTGAGTTGGAAAGGACACTTAAAGGCTGTCTGATCCCACTCCCTGCAATGAACAGGGACACCCACAGCTCCATCAGTGCTCACAGCCCTGTCCAGCCTGATCTGCAGTGTCTCCAAGGATGGGGCACCACTGCCTTTCAGGGCAGCCTGTGCCAGTGCCTCATCGCCCTATCTGTAAAAAACATTTTCCTTATATCCCGTCTAAGTCTCCCCTCTTTTAATTTGAAACCATTTCCCCTTGTCCTGTCACAGCAGACCCTGCTAAAGAGTTTGTCCCCTTCCTTTTCACAGCCCCCTTTAGGCATTGAAAGGCCACTCTCATTCTCCCCTAAGTCTTCTCTTCTCCATGCTGCACAGCCCCAGCTCTGTCAGTCTGTCCTCATGGCAGAGGTGTTCCATCCCTGAGATCCTTTTTGTAGCCCTCCTCTGGATGTTCTCTAACAGGTCCACATCTTTTCATAGGATAGTCTCGCTTCTTTTGCCAGTATCTGATGATAAAGGTACTGAGATCTGCTAATTGTTACAGTGATTTGAAATCATGCATTACTTATTCGTTGGTAGTTCCCAGAGTACCACATGAGTTGTATTAAAGTAGATTAGCTCAGTTAGAAGGGACATTCTGAGCCCATCTGGTCCACCTGTCTGATTGCAGCATGGCTAGCCAAGAGTTATAGCTTACTTAATGAGGGCATTGTCCAGTATTGCACTGTTGAAAAGCACTAAGAAATGCGTCGTTGCCTTTTGGTGTTTCCATCTGTGTTCATCTTACCAATTCCAAAGCCAGTTCTACCAGGGAAGAGAGATTAATTTGTAGCTAAAGTTTAAATCTAAGCTTCTTAACAGCAGGTTTTGAATGAAGTCGCTGTTTAAAGAAATCTCTTTCTTCTTTATGTACGTAGAATACTCAAATATGTAAGATAATCAAATGTCCCAGTGTTCCTGTATCAACTTTCTTTGGTGTTTATGTTCTGTAACTTAAATACCCAGCACAGCAGTGGCAAGGAATTACACTCAGCTTTAAAGGCAAACTGGGTGAGCCCACCTAACCCTCCAACAAACAGAACAGCAGTGCTGTGGAATGGAGGTACGTAAGTCTGAATGGGGTCATTAATGTGAGGCATTTTTGCTTTCAGGCTGAAAACCAAAACCTCAGCAAAGTATGGGCTCTCGGCACAGCCGCGGTTGGTTGACATCATCGCTGCTGTCCCACCACAGCACCGCAAGGCACTGGTGCCAAAGCTGAAGGCCAAGCCCATAAGGACGGCTAGCGGGGTAAGCACAGAGCCGTTCTCTCCATCTATCCACCACCATCCTTCTCTGGTCTCAATTGTGGTAGGTTTAATTGTTTTCAAAGAGATGGATATTGGATGCCCAGAAGCTTTAATGAATGTGTGCTGGCTGCAGTGCCAGCTTCCAGCTTGTCTTTTCGGTGATGTGCTCAAAGGGGCTATTGCTTCCAAAGCATTTGGGAGAAGAGAAAGAAGAGGAGAAATTTTTACTTCAGAGCAGTGTATCTAGCTTTGTAATTGCTGTGGAAACACTGTGGTGTTGTTCTTAGACCCTCTCAATGCACCAAGTTGAAATGTTAAGGTTAATGCATTTCTTTAAAAGGTCTGTTAAACTGAAAGCACCAATAGAGGTACAGCTGACATTCAGCTGTGTGCTTGTAAGTTTTCTGCCTGTGCATATAGCATACTTAAGCTGAAGTTAAGAGGAAAAGAACAACGAAACCACCAGAAACCAAAATCCCAGAAGTTCTTATAAATCAAATATCTGAATTTCATTAAGAATTTCTTCTCTGTGGTTTCTTCTTATTTGTAGTTGCAGAGTATTTCGCTGAGCTCTTACTCCAACCCAATTCACCTGGGTGAGGAGCTACATGATGTGGTTTAGTGGCTTGTGGTAGTAATGGTAATGGGAGGACGGTTGGACTGGGTGATCTTAGAGGTCCTTTCCAACCTTGTGATTCTGATTCTAACCAGAGTTTCTGTAAGTGTGCTATCCAAGATGGGTGCTCCAAACGAGAAGACATTAGACACCTTTACTATGTCTCTCTTATTCCCCTTGCTCCTGTGAAAAGGGAAGGTAGCTTCTTACGTTACGCTTACATTTGATGTGTGAAAAGCTGTGGGAGATCAGCCTGCAAAAAAGGCTCATCTCAGTGAGGCGGGAGGAGGAGGCTATTTTTATTGTCCTTCTTTTGTCTCTCTCCTTCTTGTCATCTCCCCCATTTTCATCTTGCAGGTGGTGTTATTGGCACACTCTCACCCTTGCGCTGTGTTAGACGCATGCTAGGCGGTCCTGCTCAATACCTGCATGTATCTTTTCAGTAGGGCTGTTAATCACATCTCATAGGACACCTGGGTCTTCGTAATACACTACCAGCTTATTCCGAACTGTGAAAGTACTTAATAATAGGATTCCTATTTCTTGATACATTTGTAATCTTCTTTTTCTCAAGAGCGAACGCGCAGATATTTTAGGTGGCAGACTGAGCAGAGAACATCTTTAAATAGTATCTCGCAGATGCACGTGTTTACATAGCCATCATCACGCACTTCATTTCTCTATCTTCAGAAGCAATTGCTGCAATTTCTCTCTGCTCGTTACAGATTGCTGTCGTGGCTGTGATGTGCAAACCACACAGGTGTCCACACATTAACTTCACAGGCAACATATGTGTGTAAGTATGACTGACTTGGGTGACCTAAGAGAGGGCTGTTTCCCCTGTATAAATTGCAGCAATAGTTTTAGGGACAGGCTTCCTTTCTGCACAAGTGCAGAGTTGCAGATTGCTGACACCTGGATGTCTGTATGGGAACTGTTGAATCAGGGCCTGAACCTCTGATTGACCACCTGAGGTGAGCGCTGAGTCAGCTGCAGGGGCACAGGTGAACGCAGTTTAGACCCCATTTAAGGGCTGACTCCCCAGGAGGAAGGATCTCTACCTGGAGATTCTCCCTCTGGAAACCTTTTGGCGAGCCCAGGATAGAAGTACAATCTTTATTTCACTTCTACTTTGTAACAGCTTAATCTGTCTAATCCAATACCTGTTCACCATACAGCCATGCAACGTCATGCTACAAGTTAATCTGTTTACCGTTTTTATTTAAGCAGAAAACCTTTCTTTAGCCAAGCCCTACTTAGTAAATACACGCCTTTATGAATATAAGAATCAGAGGAATATGTGAATCACCTGATATAAGTTATAATGCTGTGAAGGTCTGCAGGTGCGTTGTGCTATGGGAGTAGTGTGGGTGTGTAGCAAGACAGGAGAAGGCTCAACAGAGAGGAAACAAGGCATAACAATCTAAAAAGTTTGAGAACTGCTGAACTGAAACCCACCTGAGGAGGTGCAGGCGTTGTCTACCAACAAACTTGCTCAGTGCTGGCACTGCTTGGCTCTGGAACAAAATGAGAGCACAGATGGAAGAGCCGTATCTGCCAAAAGCTTGTGGTATTAAGGGAATAGCTTCAGAGTTTTATTTGAATTGAGGAACCCAAGCTCAGTTTGCCTTGAAATACGTTGCCTCTGTTTTTTGACCTACAAGTCTGTGCTCTCCTGAAGTCTCATCTGGTTTTTGTGGGTTTTTTTTCTTCCTGAGCGTATTGATTCATCTGTTTAGAAACATTGCTTTTCTCTTCCACTTGTGACTTCTGAGACGTCAGTGCATCTCAC
>PPHD01015909.1:0-15844 GCA_002909625.1 Bambusicola thoracicus
TTATTGGTTATTTCCAAGCAGGATCACAAAGTATCAAGCAGTCCTAGTGAAACAAGAGGACGTAGAATTAAAAGTACCCAGTACAGTGAATCCAGCTCTGTTTTTAAATGTCACAACAGAAGAAAGAGAAATTGAAAGTGACTGTCTTCAAACAATTGAACAAGTATATTCTAGCAGTTGATTTGAAAGAATTTCCTTTCTAATATCTAGATATGAAAATGTGTTTGGATGGTAGCAGTTTTGTGCAAGATGGCGTTAAGAAGGCCAGGTATGCTGTAACAACCAGAGATAAAGTAATAGAGGATGAAACTCTGGCACCTGCCACCTCAGCATGGAAAGCAGAACTTATAGCCTTCTTAAGAGCACTGGACTTCGCAAAAGGAAAAGAGTCAATATTTGAACAGACTCAAAATTTGCATTTGGCGCTGTGCATGCCCATGGTGCTATCTGGAAAGAATGGTGGCTATTGACCTGCCAGGGAAAATCTGTAAAATATGTCCCCACCTCTCAGCCTAGTTGTTATGTCCAAGGCATAGTGCATAAAATGAGGTACAAAAGACCTCGTCCTTCAGACTAACAACAATCAAGGTTTCACCGCTGGTGACCAGACACCTGGTTCAATAGAATCAATTCTAAGTTGTATGAGTCAACCATCTTACCTCATAAATAGCAAGTAGCCTAAGAATCCCCTTGAGAGTTCTTCTTGTAAGCAGATGGCTACACACTAGAATCTCCCCTTGAGTAGGGACACCTCTTGATGTCACTTAACATACATGCAGAGATTCACCTAGGACATGGTGATGCCTTTCCAACAGACCCTTGGTAAGTGATTTCTTGTTTTTTTAAACTATACCAGCTTCACTAAGACTTGAACTTAGATTTGTTATGCTCCCCCTTCTTGCTGTGTAGTAAACAGTCAAGGCTATCTAGCCATTTTTAATCTGGTTAGGTCATTGCTATTATTGTTCAAATTACCGTCTTATGTCTATTTATATCAATAATTATATGTCTGCCTTCCTCTTACAAGTGAAACGTGCAGTGCTTTATTCTCCTTCCATGACAGGGGTATCTTACCAGTGCATCTGGATACCTAGGGAGAAAGTTCAAGACCACCTCATGAGGTTAAATGGGTAGAAGTCTGTGGGGCTGGAGGACATACATGCCAGGGTCCTGAAGGAACTGGCTGATGTGATTGCCAAGCCACTCTCCATTACATCTGAAAAGTCACAGCTGTCAGAGTAGAAGACACCAGGGAGACCTCCCTGAAATTTTCTAGTACTTGATGGGAGCTAATAAGCAGGAGGGAGACTGACTTTTTACATGATCTGGTAGTGATAAGGGAAAATTTCCTTAAACTGAGACGGGGCATATTTAGATTAGATGTTAGGTGGAAATTCTTTACTAAGAGTAAATTGTAAGGGCACAAGAGATGGATTTATACCTGTACTGTTCCCTCCCCTCCACAGCATTCCATTGTCACCTGTGCAGCCCACACTTGAGTAACATGCAATCAACTCATGAAAAATATAGCTAAAAATCACATAATGCTAACAGAATCAAGGTATCATACAGATTTGAAGGGACCTCTGGAGATTACTTTACTGGGGATTACCCAGTACTGTTAAAAGATTATGATCTTGTGGGGCTGTATTATGAGCTGTTCAGGCATACACGTAGCCTCAATTCAATGAGTTTAACATACCAGGTTTAGAACAATGTTCACCTGTGCTCTCCTCACATACTTCAGGTTTTTTTTTTCCCCCCCAGTACAAGTCAGATGTAAGGAGAAAGGTCAGGAAATAAGGAGAAGGTTGCACATGAAAGAAACACACTGTTGATATGTGCACTTTGATCATATCAGCTTGATTTGAGTATGTTTATAACTGAAGGAACAAGAGGATTTGAATTGAAGCTCAGGAGCAAGAGAGTACTTCACACAGCAGAAGACATTTCAGTTTATCCACTGAACAAGGTACTAACTGGTAGTCATCCATGTTTTCTCAGTTTTGTGATCTCCATGAGTTATTTAGAAAAAAAGAGTCCCCTGTTAAATGTGTTCTGAAAGCAGCATGACTATTTTAGTGGCTCCATTCAGAATGTAATCTACTACCTGCTGTTGCACAAATGCTTTATAAACAGTTATTTACAATTATAAACAATTACAGACTATCTATGGATTTTCAGAAAATTAATTACACACTTTTCACAAAAATTACTTAGAGCTATAATCTAAACTAGCTTTCATAGAACCCAGAATATTCAATAAAAGTGATTAAGATCTATCCTTTGAATAACTGTTGACATATTAGAAAGTTTACAAGAATTAATTTCAAAAATTAGTACACAAAACTTATAATTTTACTGCTCTTATTCCTAACATTTTCATTATATACCAAAAGCAAGTTAAAAATTAAAAAAAAAAACATTATATTGAATAGCTACTGTTGAAACTATTACAACCTGACTCTATTAAATTCAACAGAATCATGAAATATTGCAATAAAAATCCACTGCTTCAAACGGTTAAATTCAGATACAGATTAAAAAAAAAAAAAAAAAAGAAAGTACCTTGTGGACTGAGAACTTCAGAACACAGACGAAAATTTCTTTAAGACAACAAAGCAGAAGTACTGGATGGAATGGGTGTCCCAGGCAAGTACACAGTCGCCAATGAAATTCTAAGGAAGTACTTAGATAAACAAGTTCTTGCTAAGAAACATAGAAAATATCTTACCAAATAAGAACACAAAATGTACAAAAAGAGCAAGAAACACATGGAAATCAATTTAGACTTCTCAATTAAAAGAAAAAAAAATCAGCCTTAAAATATATAAAAAACAGATATTACACAGTGAATAAGAAGCACAGACTGAAGTATAATACATGCAAGTTGCACAGTAAAATACTGTAGGGAAAGTACATGTTGATCATTACATGACCAATGTGCAAGCAAAACATTAAACAGAAGATACTGACCATAATTTCAAAATTAGAAGGCCAGGCACATCAGAGCATAAAAACATTCACCAAATAATAGGTAGTTTTTAAATAAATCTAGTGAAACACAACATCACACTGAAATAGCCCAATCAAGGTTTTTTTAAAAAAAGAACATAAAACAAAAAGCGAGAAAACAGGGAAAGGAGAGCCTGATTTTAGTAGCTCAGAGAGTTTCAGAAGTGTCAAAGCAGGAAAAAAAAAAAAAAAAAAAAAAACATTTGTTCAAGAAAAAGTGAAATGTAACAAAGAAAGTAAGAACAGGTAAGAAGGTTGGACGAGGCTCCGGGCTGCCTGGTCTGGTATTAAATATGAAGATTGGTGGTCGTGCCTATGGTGGAGCGGTTGGAGATTCATTATCCTTGAAGTCCCTTCCAACCCGGGCCATTCTGTGAATAGGATGATGCCTGAATAGTTTTTCCAGACAAAAACTCAGCAGTTCACAATTTTTTTTTTTTTTTGAGAAAATATTTTATAAGAAAAGGTTCTATTTCATTAAAATTCTCTACCTAGAATTCAATAAAACTTCACATTCCTAGTGCTTTGCAGGAAATCATTGAAACATAGAAGATAAATATTAGTACAATCTTCTTAAAACAATTTAGTTAAAGAAGAAGTGATTACATGCTCTTTTGAACATTCCTAATACCAGGAGAAGCCACTTAGTGAAGTTCCTGAAGTACTGGATACTATTTAGTGCATTCACAATTCAACAGGACAAAAACTGCAATGAAATTTCTTAGAAAACAAAATTGCAAGGAACAGTCAAAGGAAGGACTGTAATTTTAAGAAGGAACAAGATGAAGTTTGGAGCAGTAAAGAATTATATTTTCAAGTTCTAAACCATGCAAAAGTATTCACACTTGGAGACTGAAAACATTCATTTATGTTATAAAATCAGAGCTGGAGAGAGGTCTGTATTTTTTTTGAGAGCATGACATGGTTACTCCATGTCATAAACACACCACGATTGTGACCAGTGACACTGTGTGATGCATAATTCTAAAAACTTTCAGAACAAATATGGAAATACGGTTCCCACTAAAAAGTAAGCTGCAGTACTAAGCTTATGTGCTCATTTTTCAGAGCTGGCACTGTATTTAAGCTAAAAATACAGGTATGGTTTTTTGTTGTTGTTGTTGTTTTATAAATTCTAGAATGCAATGAATGCAGCCTAAATATTAACATTTATGATATATGCTGAAGTATGTGCTCCATTTCTCCCATTTTCTCCCCAGTTTTCTAATCTCCCCTCATTTTGCTCAGAATGCATTCCAGCTTAACACAGAACATCTATCTTCTGATCAAATTAAATATCCAGATCTCCAAAGTATTTCTTGAACTAAGTGACCCCCAAATATCATAGTAGACATGGCATAAAACTGTTCTGATAATGTTTCAGTTGCTCACCTCTGAAGTAAATCTTTAAAGAAATAATACACAAAAAACATACTTTTCTTTGCCTCATCAAAATGATTTTTTTTTCAGATGAATTCCAATCACATCTCATCTGAACCTTAATTTAATTTTCATGCCAGTGCTCTGGAGCAGTAGGATTTGATATCACAACTTGCCAGTGAATACAAAAAGCTGGTTGAAACTGATGAAAGGTAGTTGCCCCAGTCTTACAAATAGCAGAAATGAAGTCCTTGCTTGACTATCAGTTTTGTTATCATAACACACTATTTATCTTACTGACAAGCACTGCTAGATACACTGATTATTTTTGTTTTTTACCTTTTGTTGGTCATTAGATTTCAAAAGAGCAAGCTAATAGAAGAAACAATGCACATCCTGATATAATACCCTCACTACAGGTGAGGGTGCAACAGGTGCATTAGAGTTGCCTTCAGCACCACTCAGTCTCTACTGAAGTATGACTTTTGTCTTCTTCAAACTGACAGAGTTTCTTAAATGTTTTGGATCATAACAGCTTGAACAAGTGGGCACTTACAAATTCCTAAGGTGTAACTGATTAGTAATAAAAGTAAGCTACAGGACTCCATGTAAACTGCAAACTGCTATCATACGTATCTGCAGACCCAAAAAGCTGGAGTTCTCGGCATACTGTTAGTTTCTAATAGATCCTGTAAAGCTGTATTTAAGTGGTATCTACAATCACACGATGGTAAGCACAACAGTAAGATTCAGCAGTTTCTGGAAAAAGGGGCTCTGAGGAAGTCCATGCTGGAATTAATGAGTATCCCTTGTTGGAAGGGACCCACAGCATTTTTTGAGTCTAACTCCCAGCTATACATGTGAAGACCCAAAACACAAACCCTATGTCTGAGAGCATTATCCAAACACTTAGAATCATAGAATGGCCTGAGTTGAAAAGGACCAGAATGATCACCTTGTTTCAACCCCCTTGCTACGTGCAGGGTCGCCAACCACTAGACCAGGCTGCCCAGAGCCACATCGAGTCTGGCCTTGAATGCCTCCAGGGCACTGAACTCTGGTAAGTCGGGCCATGCCCACTGTACTGAGAGTCTGCTGCAGAGCCCCACTGCCCTCTGGTGCAAACCTGTCCCTAACCCCAGCTGCCCCTCCCCTGACACAGCTCTATCCTGTTCCCTCAGGCCCTGTCACTGTCACAGAGAACAGAGCTCAACACTGCCTCTCTGCTCCCCTTGTGAGGGACTGCAGCCACGATGCCTCCCCTCAGCTCCTCTGTTCTGAGCTGAGCTAACCATGAGACCTCAGCTGCTCCTTAGACATCTTGCCCTCAACACCCTTCACCATCTTCATAGCTGTCCTTTGGATTCTCCTTAATAGTTTTATGTCCCTCTTACATTGTGGGGCCCAAACCTGCACCTAGTGCTTGAAGTGAGGCTGCACTGAAATTAGCTGATGTACAAATAACCAGACTTTGCAATAAAACAGGGTGCTTTTCCCTGGATAAGGAACGGGCAGATGACCTCATGTGTCTCTCTGCCTTTTGCCGCTGCAAATGAAACTATATATGTACACTGTTAAAGAGGCTAACCTTCTTTCTGACATAAGGGTTTTGCAATAGTGATATCTACCATGGGAGATAAACTTAAATAGTTGAACCATAAACATGTTAAGAATAATAAACATAAGCTATGTAAATTAGCATTCCCTTTTACAAACCAACCACATTAACTCTGTACCAACATGTCCGATACTACTTTGGAAACAGAATCACCAAAGCATGAAATGGTATAGCTTACAATTCTGTTCTACTACAGTTGTTCTGTGTCTCCATTTTTGTCTTCTTTAATATGTTCAAGAAAAAAAAAAATTCTCTTCACCACTGGAAAAAACTGAAAGCTTAGGAGAAGGTTTAATTCTCAAAGACATTCGATTCTTACTATATCACACACAGTTTTGGGTTTGATTCCTCTCATCCACATTTTCAACTCAGCCTTCTTTGATGACAGGAGAAAGCTATCTTGTTAGATTTGCAGTCTGGCCAGGTACCCTTCTTGTGAGTGAGGGAAGGAGAAGGAAAGGAAAAGCACAGACAGACATTAAGTGCACATACAAATGAGGATACAGGCCTGAGGCAGTAGCTACTACTTCCATCAGGTATCATCCTAGTATTTGTGTCTAAATACTCAAATTTTGCACAAACCCTTTTTGTTTGGCAAAGAAACAATGAAAAATGTATTTGTATAAGCCTCTAAAAAATTTATTTACAGCCGAGAAAAATATTCATTTGTGATTTTATATAAATCTATTTTTAAAAAATTTTCCATAACAAATGAGTTTCACTCATATACTTTCACTGAAATATTGCCAGTGAAATTCAAGTCGTTTTTCCAGCAAGGCTAAAATCAGTTGAGAACTGGAAACAAGAACAAATACTCTATTCACTGTAGCAGCCATTAGTCTTGGATTTCAATATGATATTTCATATTTAATTATGTTTCCTTTCTCAGAGATTGTGTGCATTTATTTCCGATTCCAGTTTCCTTGTTCAAACAATCCCTCTTCCTCCACCACTCCCCAGAACAAACCATCCTAGGACTCTCCCTTTTCACCATAACAATCTCATCATGGAAACATTTTTATATGGTGAAAATTAAAGTTATCAATAAACCATGAGAACTATTCCTACCTTCTGAAATGCAGAAGATAAGGAAACAAGCTGTTTAGGTTAGATGAGCATCTCAGGATGAATATTTCCCAAGAGATAAATCTTTCCAGCATAGTGCCAAGAAGCTCATGGACTCTATGTTTTATGAACAGCCTAGACACAAAATTTGGTTCTTCACTCCTTGATTAAAAAAAAGCGTGAATATTATAGTAAAAGTTCCAATTAAAAATAAATAAATAAATAAAATGCCAGCTTCTAAACTTCAACAGGTAGCAGTAAATCCCCACCCCACATAACAACTAAAACTTGAAAGTTGTTTATCCTGCCACAAATATGATGAATTATGTAGATAACCAAGCATTTCATCAAGCTAGGCAAATGGATTTGTCTGTCAAGTTTTAATTTTACTTAAATGCTACTTAAAATCTTCATTCAATCTAATTTTAAGAAAATTAAAGGAATTTTTTCATTTAACACTTTGAAAAACATGAAAAGATTACTGCACAGACAAAGTCTTCTTAGTCTCCTCAGATTTCAGTGAACTGTACAGCATACATGATCAACCCTTAAAGGTCTCTTTGGTGATTTTCATTTTTAATGAACTGGCTGGAATTCATTATACAATAATTATATGGAGGTTTCACAGATAAGCTTCTGTCTTTAGGGTGAACAATACCGAATACCTCAATTTTATTGTTAAAAAAAAAAAAAAGAAGAAGAAAAGAAAAAAAGAAAGAAAGAAACCCACCATACCATATTCAATAAATGATCTGGAGATATTAGTCTGAAATCTTCCAGGAACAAAGGAGGAAACAGACAGTAGAAAATCTGTGGGACCAGTGGGGTAGTGGGCTTCACTCAACTATCAATTTAGCATGGGTAAAATTACATTTCATCACTGACAGAAGCTGCAAGACAAAAGAAAGCTTCTGCATTGTGGCTCTGCATTGTAACTTTTCCAAAGCCTTAAAAAACAAACAAACAACAAACATTTATGTGCTGGACAACAGCAATCAGGAAGTCCTACTGCCTGGATGGGTACAAATTACTTGAAGTTCAGCTGCAGTACAAAAGAAGTCAAGCTACTTTCAGAAAGAATAATTGTCAGCACGGCCTTATCATTCAGCTGTTTTGAAGACCTCTCAATTGTCTATTTTTTTTTCTGGCAATCATTGGAGAATGGCATTCCACTGAATTATTTCATCTGATACTTGGGAATAAAACTCAGACTTCTATTTCCCATAGATAGATCTTCTACCTACAACTTGCCTTTAACCAGGTGAAATTGAAACCCAGAGAAGTGCAACAGTCATCATAATAGACCTATACAAAAGACCAAAATAACGGTTACACTGAGAACAAGGATAATGTAGCCCAAAATCCTGTGTCTGCTGGTAGCCAACAGTAAATGCTTTAAGCATACGGACAAAAATATTGTTTTATATTTGTCCTGACCAAATAATCCATAATTTTAGAACTTTCTCAATCAGATATTTTATCTGTAGTTCTATGTCAGCTAATCCTAGATAGATTCTTCAGGAATTCATTTTAACACTTTTTAGGCTTATCTATATTTAAAGCATTTAAATCTACAAGAATTGAAACTGATCTAATGATACAGGAACCTAAGAGAGTACTTCTTTCAGAGAAAAAAGCGTCAACTGAATATCACCACATAAAGACTCTGGGGCTTTTGCCATTGCAGATCAGATACTCTTATGTGCTGAAGTCTGGAGAAATTCATCACTCAATCTACCCACTATTTACCTGGAAACAATTAAAACCCAGTTCTACTGCAATGTAGACTCAGGGTACTGGCCAAGTTTTCTAGCGACTGTCTTCATTTATGAGCAACGCCAAGATGCTCCTTTCCATTAGGAAGGGCTGCTTTTTGTTGAGTAACATGAACAAACTGAAAAGGCAAACAAATACCAAGTACTACATGTTCTTTGGGACTTCAGAGGGCAGAGGGAGGCCAGCAAGGGAAGTGAAGATCACTATTCCTTTGTGACATACTGGCTAGAGAATATGGAATAGTGAGGATTATACTACACTGTATTAATCTCTCCTCACCACCACACATGTAAAACCCTGCTGAATTTATGAACAGCTAGACCACCTGCAAGTTGTCCTGGACCATAACGCAGGCCTTGCTACTCCTGAAGGCCATTCATGTGTCTTGCAGCTTGAAAACTATCATCACCTCATCTCTGTCCTTCCTTGCCCTCCACCCACTGGACATTTGTAGCCGAGCAATGAGCCAAATCATGGACCTCATTGATCTGGACTTCAGCCAGCCACTATATAAAGGAGGAGACCTCCAAGTTCAACCAGAAGATGAACACGCAGTGGCCTACTAAGAGACTGAGAAAGGAAAACACACAAGCGAGCAACTACAGCTAAACTGTCCTAAGCATGCACTGTTTTGCTGAGGAGACATCCAGATTGAACCTTCGTGCTCATGCTTCCAGTCCAGCTTCAGAGACAGAATTTTTCTCACAAGCAGAAAGCTTGGGAGCATGGAAATATGCATGATGGAATTCAATCTGTTCAAACTAAAGTTTCAGGTTATGTCAGAATCAATGGTGAATTCTTACTCAGAAGTAGTGAAAACTGTATTTGGTAATGTACTAGTTGAAGGTAGAATCACCTTGCTCAGACAACTGGGCAAAGGTCTAGTGAGCACAGCAGGCAAAGGTTTCAACATGGTCAGCCAAAAAGGTAGAGTACCAAGCTCTGACTCCCTTCAGCAACAATCTTGTTCTACCAGAGGCACAGCAGACTATGTGCTCAGAATCAGCCCTCCCAGTGTGGTGCACAGCAGAGAAAAGCCCACTGTTCCTAAGGACTCTTCTGATGTAATACCAGGACTCAATTTTTTCCCCCACTCCTATTTGCCTTTCCTTAGTAATAATAGTAATATGTAACTGGGGAAAACTGGCATGTAACATGCATTCTACTGCATCAGTTTCTGAAGTAAATGCAATTAGTAAACCACTACCATACACACACACACACACACATACTTGCACACCATAAATACAGGTATACACAGAAATAATTTGGTGGCTTCTAGATGTACTCTCATTTTGGCTAGATTAATATACATCAATCTCTTCTATAGAAAAAAAGAGTTGATTCACTTGACGTGAAAGATATAGCAAACCATTTGACAGATTTCATTTGCAAAAATCAGTTTCATTTACATTTTCACCACCAAAGATGAAATTTCATTAACTACTGAAAGGTCTGGAAAACTACAACAACAACAACTGCCATTGTCAGACTACCTGCTTAACAGAAGAATGATCATACAGCATATCTGACTAGGGAACATTTTTTTGTTATTTATTTGTTTCTAAGGAAGACTAACCTTTATACTTCTGCACAATTTATTGATGCTCTCTCCTTATTCTTGAGGCAATGCCACCCGGACTGTTTATTTTACCCTCATTACTATGCAGTAGTATATTATGATGTTTTTACTTAATATTAGAGTTCTACTGCTATACATATAGAGCTCAAATGGTATTTTTCATGTCAAACATAGCATACTGGAAACACAACTTATCAGAAAAAAAGGGGTAAGAGGAAAATCGTACCCTATTTAATAAAGGAAGATATCAATTATCTGCACATAAGCAGAGAAAAAGGCCTCCTGAAGACTGAAACATCATAAACAATTGCTTTAAAAACAAATTTGGCAGAAAATTTAGAAAAAGAAGAACTCTTGAGTTAGTCCCAAGTATTGCAAAAATATTATTGTAGTCACTCTGTAACACTGGCAATAATAGTCACATCACCTACACAGTAGGAAAGAAGCATTAGAGTACTGTAAATATAAGCTGTAATTCATATATAAATGATACTGTAAAGACTAAACAAATCACCTAAAATAATAATTTCCAGAGAAAAAAAAAAAGCTAACAGTTGAAAAGTACTCTGTTAAAGGTTCAGAATAAGTGTTACTCAAAAACACTAAAGGAAAAGATAGCACAATTTAATAGGCACATAAAGATGGCAGTTAATGCTTAACACAGCAAGTTTTCATGCAAGAAAACCAGAAAGGAAAAAAATACCTTGGTTAAGTCTCACTAAATTAGACCAAAAAAGCTTTTCAGTTGCAAGAAAAGCAAGAAGCTTTTAAGACTCTGTTGGGCAAACAGATCACAACAAAGAAATAGGAAATTGTTGCAGAGAGACTAACCAAACCCTGTGCATTTGTGTTTAATACAGGAAGTCCAGACTCCAAGCCAATCCTTGTAAGAGAAACATTTGAAAAAAACTACTCAAAACAAAGCTCAAACAAACAACTGAACTTGCAGTAGGCTTTCTGAGACAGATGATAATTCAGTGAAGAATTAGAGCTAAAACCTCAAGGGGCTATGTTAATAACAGCTATGCCTCCTACTACATGCATCATATTCTGGAAAGAAAAAAAAAAAAAGAAACAAAATATACCAAATCCAATACTAATGTCCACGAAGGTTAACACACAAGATGATTCACAGAACTACAGAGATACCTAGATTGTTCTGAGAAAATAGGCAACAATTATGTTGAGAGTTATTAAGTACAATTGGAAACAAATTAATGCCTTCGGTTTAAATAAACTACTTCTTTGAACAATTAAATTTATGTTATCAGGTCAGCAAACAATGTAGTAGTGTACTTGCACTTCGTAAGTAAAGCTGAACAGAAGCATTCAAAAAAATTCTTTGTATAAGTCACTGCCAATACAAAATAAAATCTGGCTGTAGGATGCATCATTATTTTAAACAGAAGTTCCTGGCTGAAAAAGAGAGGGACAATAAGGTGTTATGTGGATATTTTATTATCATATTTATTAGTTATATTTTATAATATTTGGCAGTAATCAAATCTGCAGCTGACTACAAAACATGGAATTATCTCAAGCTATTGAATGAGTGTCAAATGAAACTCTATATTAATAAGTGAGAGAATACATACAATGATAAAATTGAAATATCCTGTTAGCATTCAAGAGAGAGATACAGGAGTTACTGAGGAGAGGTTTTTCTTTTTAAGAGTGTTCTTTTGTTGTTGTTGTTCTTTCCTTAATATGCACTGAAATGTTAACATGGTAAAGGGAGAAGAAGGAAAAAAAGCCCAACACATTATTAGGAGCTACTAAATATTTTGCCTAAATGCTTGCATGTCTTTGCTCATTAAATGCAAACTTCCTTTTCCATAAAAATCTTCACTCTTCTGACATTCTTAAAAGAAAAGCGGAAAACAAATAGTAATCCACAGTGCACCTGTATCTCAAAAGTTTTCTGTACTTTTCTCAAACAACAGAATTTCTGAGAAGTAAAAGCAGGGTGATCAGAGGCCCCTGTACGACTTCAGTTTCCACCTGTGCTATCTGGACAGGTGCAAATCAGATTCACAACAGAAGGCATACAAATTACTCTTGCTAGAACAGCACATGATATGGTCCTAGTGAAGACAGAGCTACGCAATTAAGCTCATTAACTGTAAGGACAGAGTTATTTCATCCCTTTTTGCATACTTGTTAAGACTTTATACTTCAAAACACATCAGAATTAGAATACTTTAATGGCAATGTCATACAGTGTCAAGAAAGTTTGTTAAAATTACTTTTACAGCACCAGGATAAATTCAGATTTTCTGCTTTAGTCTTAAAAATCTCTCAATTTACACGTTAACCCAAATCTAGCCAAAATATTTGCTGAAAGGAAGATAATTGATTGAAGACTTCAATAACAACTTAAATCACTTGCTACAGTGGTAACATAACTAGCTATCCAAGCATTTGCACGTCTTTTTTTTTCCTCCTACTTATTAAGAATATCAGTGATTTGATAGAGATGACTTTGGGTAGAGGAAAAGGCCTGAACAGACTTCTTAAAATAGTCATCTGTGGTGCACACTGTACTTTTCAGAGGACAGAACCTCACCAATAAGGATTGACACAGCTATAAAGCTGTTCCCCAAAATTTCTTATGCAAGAAATAACCCAATTTCTACTCGTCTCATTAATAGCAGTTCAATGCCTAGTTCTTTCCACTTCCTCCTCCTTCAGACTAAGATTTTGTTAAATCTGTCAAAATCAGTAACCTTGGCCAAAGAATTGATATATTCAGGGATTTACATCTATTATTCCTTCACTTCTGATTGCTTTTTTCTTTTCTTTTTTAATTGAACACTTAAAGGATATATAACAATATTGGTTTTCAGATATCTGCTAAGTTTCACAGATTCACACTAAATTGCACACAAGTTTCTCCTCACTCCAGGTTAATATTCTTTTTCTGTCCTTCACAATGAACTTTCCAAAATTTATGCTAAGTTGTGCAGTGGCCTCAAGTTCCTCCTCACTAAGCCTTCTGTCATTGGCTCTCTCCCCCTGCTTTTTTTTTCCTGGGAGGTACATAGTTTCAAATGCACTATGGGAGAAACCCAGAAACCACAGGCAAATAGTCACTATCAGCTGATGTAAAGGAGCTTGAACATTTGAAGTGGCACAAATACTACAGAGAGGAAAATAAAAAAAAAAAAATTACAATGCACTTCCCAACTTTTCTAATGTTTTTTTGAATTTACCCCTTCTTTCTTCTCAAGATATTCCTTGAATATTCTCTGAAAATTCTCTTTAGGAGATTAACAAAAATATGGTGTTTTTCCCCCCTTTAAAATACTGTTTTAACTGAGTGTTTTGCAAGAGCATATCAGTTCAAATGAGAATTTACCGCCATTACATTTTAAGAACTAGGAAAAAAAATGCTTTTTTATTATTTATAAAACTCAAAATACATAACATTATCAGATTTTGTCCATGTAACACTAATCTGTGTGTATTACACATATATGGTGGCCAACAGTTTCTGAGTGGGTTTCTTGGTGTTATTGTTCTTTTTTAAACTAGCATTTCAGATTTGTTTACTGAGTTTCTGTGGCAAAGAACAGCAATGCATCAGGACTAAATTCCTATTACAGCTTACATGCAGTTCACATTAATGTGGAATTAATAATTAAGAACAATTTTCTGGTAGTCAAATATCAACTGTAGGAATTTTCAATGCCAATTTCAAGTTAAATGTTTTCAAATCTCAAAATGAAATCATCACCATCTAAGTCCAAGGGACTTAGAAAGTTGTGAGTTTGGAAGGGTAGTTCTTTCAGCAAGGATACAAAAAAATTGCACCAGATTGTAAAACCACTGCTAAGGTGTGTGCTAGCATCAGCCCTGCATCTCTGAGTACCTCTTTCATCTCTTTCACTCTTCAAACACCACTTGTTGAAATACACTTAGTCTCTCTTCATCATTCCATAAACATTCACTTTTAAACTGAGAGAAAGTAATGCTACAGTATTAGGACTGCTGTCTAATACATTCAGCAAATAAGCCATCTCCAGAGTCTGAAATACTCCTCAGAAAAACAAGGCTAGACAGAGTCAAACCTCCTAGAGGAGGACGGTGATATGAGCTCTGATAAGACACAAGCAGACATTCATGCCACACTATCCTTATTCAATCAGAGATTCAAACCTACCTAGATACTTACTGACGTCACACTAGAGACACTTCTGGGTAGACCCACCCTGCTTTCAACAGACATAGGGACAAGTTTTCTGCATACTTTCAAGTCCCTGAAGATTTGTTTTGTGGAAGTGAAAATCTATGCTCTGCTCTGATAAGTGTGAAGGTAATTAGAGTTCAAGTTAATTTTTAGTCTGAAGATACAACATCTTCATTAAGAAGTTCTGGTAAAATAAGGTTTATTCCTCTATCAAGGTCCTCAAACCTCCCTGCAGATTCTCTAGATGTTAGTAATGTGGAAAAATTTTCACTTGTCATGCATCTTTAAAATTTTAATCAAAGCATGTCAATGGCTGAGATAATGAGAGATTTTTTTTTCCCTGTGGTGAAATTGTCATAATGAAAGTTGCAGGATACCATATATTTTCAAATGAACTAAAATCTGCCTCTCTTAGCTGTTGCATATTACAGTATCTTTTGGGCTGTGTTGTTTTTTGGTTTTTTTTTACCCTTAAGCCCGGACATTTGACTAGCTGCTTTCTAAAATATGCACATCAGTAACTTTCATCCTTGATAACTTCCATTCTAGCACAGAGAATATTTATCTGTAACTGTTGTTCTCAAATTTCCAGTCTCTTTGATCCTAACTCCTGCTTGGCAAATCAGATACACAAGTCTGCACTAAAACTCAGATTAAGTTGAATCTAAGAGCTTGAGCCTCCACCTCCCTATGAGCATCACTCTTCTCTGAAGAGCAGTCTTTGGTATGAGGAGCTGCAGCATACCCAGGTTCTTTCACCACCAGGAAACTGAGGTTTATTGTAATCAATATTCTTAGATGCTACATAAACATATGCTTCACACTTCCAGATAGTGATCTATTCTAGGTGGTAAAAAATAGTTTTTTCCACATTTACACTCCAAATTACCCATTAAAGGCATAACAGCTGATAGAGATTGGGAGAAGTTAACTAAGGCAGTAGAACGTGAAAAAGAATGACATAATTTTCATGAAATTTATCAAAAATTTACAGATGGAAAACAACATTTACATGATGACATACAGATAAAATGGATTAGCCCTACTGACAATTATATAAAGAAATAGTCCCAGAGGAAAATAATTCTATCCTTGCTTTGTATAAGCATGCAAACTGCCCAATTGTTTGAGCTACATGATGAAAAGCGATGCAAATGCTACAATGGATCCATTTTATCCATTTTGCCTTCATGATGAATTTTCACCCTAAAACTCACGT
>PPHD01015910.1:0-15842 GCA_002909625.1 Bambusicola thoracicus
CCCTCTGGGTGAAAAACTTCCTCCTCATATCCAACCTAAACCTGCCCTGTCTCAGTTTAAGACCATTCCCCCTTGTCCTATCACTGTCCACCCTCATAAACAGCTGTTTGCAAATATCATAGTGCCGTGACCTTCACTACAGGAGTAGGACTTAGAGTCAGATGGATGTTTTAGATGTGAAATTGCAGAGCAGGAGGGCTCCTGGTTGTATCCTTAAGGGTACTTTGCTCCCTCCAGTTCCCCTGTACTTAATCTTTCCTTCCTCCCTGCTGATATTATTGCCTCTGCTTGTCTGCATCTTGGCTATACTTCCCAAACCCCTGCCACCAAACGGGGGTTTACTCTAATACCCTGAACTGTGGAAAAAAAAGTGGCGAAGGCACAGACATGCACTACTTCCCTCCAGTCCTGTTCTGGACAAGAGTCTGGGTTGAGGGGTAGCTTGCCTGGTAAAGTGTTCAGTTACCTTAGCAAGCGTGGCACAGAGCTTGTCTGTCAGAGACTGGGGGAGCAATGTTCAGTGCAGGAGTCCATTTATAGGAGATGACAGCTGAATTTTTAACTGTTTCAGGGCACGGAACAGAGATGTTTGATGCCTTCATCTGCTACTGTCAGAAAGACCTTCAGTTTGTCCAGGAGATGATCAGAGAGCTGGAACAAACGGAGTTCAAACTGAAGCTCTGTGTGTTTGATCGGGATGTCTTGCCAGGAACGTGTGTGTGGTCCATCAGTGGAGAACTCATAGAAAGAAGGTGAGTGAACCATGGCTGGTTGGGGCAGCTCAGTGTAGTGAAATGTTGTGCTCGTTTTAACTTTATGTCTGCAGCGTTGTGCCAGTGGAGCAGGAGAAATCCATGAGGATGTCTTCATGGGGTTTGTTTTATACTCTCGGCTCAAGAACGAAGACTCAAACATTTCTAAACATGTAGCTTTGTAGCTCACAGGGCAGATGCTGTAATAGAAACGCCACTTACACTTGATTCCTTTTCAACCTACAGTTGCATCTTTGGAAGGAATCTTTAAATAAATTCAGCTCTAAACTGTATTTTGGAGTTAGCTCCACCTCACTGTGTAGAATTTGAGGGACCAGCACTGGTGTTCAGGGATCCTTCAAACCTTTGTGGGACGCAAGGATGGTGGGCAGGTGTGTGACATAGAAGCGACACCCTAGATAGAGACTTGTGTAGAGAAAGTTTGTTACAGCATGAAAAGGGGAAGTGTTGACTGCTGCCCCGCGCAGCTTTTTTGCTGTCACAGTCCTGTCAAATTAGGCTCAGTGAGAAATCCCAAGAGGTGTTTGAGCAGACAATTTAGATGCTATTTTTTGTAACAGACAAACAGAGGATTCCACGGACAGTGAGGTCTTTGCTCTTCATCTTATAGTATTGTAGTGTGTTCTGTGTGTAGCCTAGTCTTTGTCAGTAGTCTTTACCCTGTAGTTAATTCCTGCTCGACCACAACTGAAGGGTTCATTTTTCTATCAGAGTAATTAGGAGGAATACCTCTTTTTTTTACTGGTGAGAATGAGAGACGTCTCCATTGACATCTTCTTTCTTTCTCCCCTCACTGCTTTCTCTGAAGGTGTCGGAGGATGGTGGTCGTCATTTCAGATGATTACCTGGAAAGTGATGAATGTGATTTTCAGACCAAATTTGCTCTTAGTCTTTCCCCAGGTAAGATCTCACAAACGCTCTATTTCAAATGGCCTGTCAAACGTTATAACTTGTACTGCAGTAACATCTGAAGCTGTGGCTGAGGTCAGTGCTATGCTGTAGGGCACTGTACAAGTGCAGAATGAGAGCTGGTCTGGAATGGATTTAAACAGATGAGATACATCTAGGTGAGAAAGGGGAAAATGAGTAATAGATGCCTACTGAAGCAGAACCCAGTTTCAGAGGTGTGTTCTTTCCACTGACCTGTATGTAAAAGTTCACCTAGGCACAGGGATAGCCCTGAGTCTAATGCCCTTCAGTAAGTAAACAGAAATGTATCTCCATTAGAAGCAGCCATCAAAACTAACAGTGGTCTTATAAATGTTGTGCAGGCAAGGACCTGGACTTGGTTCCTTGCCCTGCCATTGACCCGCATGTGAGAGAGAAGCGTGGGTGCTCCAGCTGCCAAGTGGGTTAACTGCCTGCTTCAGAGCTGCTGTCGCTGCATGCAAATTGGGGAACTTCTGAAATGCTTCAAGATTCATACAGGAAATTTGCTGCTGTTCGGAAAAGTGTTGCAGTTCATACAATGTGAGTAAGTGCTGGGGTAATTGCAGTTAGTGAGCACTCACCTCTCTGCAGAGATCCTGGAGTATCATAGATAGGCAAACAAAGATCGAATGAATTTTCAACTTTGATGGGAACAATTGGTTCTATATTCTTTCTGAATTGAAGAAAACATCAGTTTATTTCCATCAGGTCTGTTCAGATTGCATCTCTAACTAGCAGTTAGCCTACACTTGGATGTGTGTATAGGATCTTGTATAAGTTCTTTACAAGGAGAGTGGTGAGGTGCTGGTATAGGCTGCCCAGAGAGGTTGTGGATGCCCCGTCCATGGAGGTGTTCAAGGCCAGGTTGGACGAGGCCCTGGGCAACCTGCTCTAGTAAATGGGGTGGTTGGTGGCCCTGCCTGGCAGGGGGGTTGGAGATTCATCATCCTTGAGGTCCCTTCCAACCCAGGCCATTCTGTGATAGGAGTAAATGCAGCACAGCTTAGCAGCACAGAGGATACGTTAAGATCCATAGGAATGCCTGCATATCCAGTCTCTTGTAGATGAGGTATTTGATGTGGCATTATAATTGACACACCACAGGTTAAACTGGAAGCCAGCGATACAGCAAGGAATTAGCTGCATCTTCCATGACAAAACAATTTCCTATCTTGGCATACATCCCATGAGCATCCCTAGCACACTGCATCAGCGCACTGCATTTGTAGCAAAGACCTTTTCGTTCTGCATCGGTTTTTTTGCAGAGTACCTTTTGTTAGACCAGAAATACACATCTCTGTGTAATGACATGAGCTCTAGCAGTAAAATCATGCATGTAAGCACAGGCTTGCAGAACTAAGTTGCTCGTTCATGTAAGGTAACTCACACCGTCACACCCAGAAGGGTTTGGTGGCAAGTTGTGCAAGCTCCACTTGTTACTTAAGCACCTGCTGCAGTTAGGAAATCTTGTACTTGCCTCATCCGGGCCTCAGCATCATTGCAGTGGGCAGACCAGCTGGTAGCAGGTGTCCTTATGGAAAGTGGGACGGAAGAGGTTCCTCTCTACAACAGCTGCTGCTTCAGGCTGTAGTAATCACAGGGACAGTTGTCTGCTCTTGCACATGCCTCAACAAAAGCCATTCCTGTTATTAGAGTGATTCCTCGCTGCCCCTTGTATCCATGTGGGTACGCTCAGTGGTGTATCTGCTTCAGGGTAGGAAGCAAAAGAGCTGGAGAGAACCATCTCGAAGAAGTTCAGACTCTCGACTTTATTGTTGGATTCATCTGGAAGTACTCAGGACTGTATACTCCTGTTTGTATTCAGCAAGAAACTGTGCTTTGTTCTTTTCTATCTGCTGCTCATTAGGCCTTTGCTGCTCTCCGCCGGGATCAGGCAAGATGCGCATGGGGCCCTGACTGCTACTTGAGTGCCATCTTCTTGGTAGAGTGCTTGGGGTTCAGAAACTTGCTCTGCGGGGTGACAACCTGCATCCTGGGGTGTGTGTACTGCTTAGAGGAGGCAACAGAAGGAGGATGTGAGCGTGGCTCTGTGTAATCCTCTGCCTGTGTGATCTGTCTTTCAGGGGCTCGTCTCAAGCGGCTGATTCCGGTCAAGTGCAAGACCATGAAGAACGAGTTTCCAAGTATCTTGCGGTTCATTACAATCTGTGATTACACCAATCCCTGCACCAAAAAATGGTTCTGGACAAGACTGGCAAAATCTCTCTTGCTGCCGTGATGCAAAGTTTTGAGAGCCTTTTCTCCATCTGTCCTGGCTGTGCCTTCGGACCGCGGCGTTCCTACAGCATCTGACTGCAGGACTTGGATCCTCGCAGTCAGCGTTTGGAGCCTGCAGCTGGGAGCAAAGAATTTTCTGTAGCACTTTTTCATAACTTGGAAGGGGAAATAGAGCAACTATGTGGGTGTTCCTACTTAAGTCAGCGAGCAACAGCATGCAGCACTTGGTGAAATAAGAAATTGTACTGGAAATACAGAAAATATTCATCTAAAGACTGAGTCACTGATACGAGGTGGCTCTGTTGTAAGGTGTTTAATGAGACCTGGGAATATGAAATGCTGGTATAAGAGATGAAAGCCTCAAATTGCAGGCTTTTTAAAACAAAAGGTTCATACTATTTTACAAGCTCTTTAATGGCTGTAGTAACATTTAGGGTAGGTGTCATTTTAAGGTGTCAGTGAAATTCCCCACTGGTTGGGCAGCACAGGAATTGCTGTGGTCAGTCTCTGGCCCGTGCTTGTTCTGACTCCCCTTCGGTCTCTCCAGAAGAGCTGAGGTGTACTTTAACTGTTAAACCACTGTAAAGCAACTAATGGTTGTACCTTTGTTCTTAGCAACATCTGCAAGGTCAGAGCAGTTATCCTTGAGGTCCCTTCCAACCTGAGTCATTCTATGAGTCTATGATAGCTAATATAGAACTACTGAGTTCAGTTCATTTCCTGTGGATGTTTTCATCCTTAAGCTGTATCACGACATTCCTGTTCCATATCTCTTTACAGGGTAAATCCCTCATTACTGGCATCTTCTGAGCAGTCCCTTATATTTGACATAAGGGATATGTTTTTCTCATTGAAGCCAGCACTATAAGGAAGGACGCACTCTTGCAGCATGTCTGTTTATGTAACATTTAATTAATTGGCATGTCTTATACCAATGTTTTGTATTCCCAGGCCTGATTAAATGTTTACAAGAGAGACTCCCTTTAATAGAAACTCAGTCTTGAAATCTATATTTTCATGGAAGTCCTTTCTACACAAAGCACGGGATGCTTTTGCTCATTGGCTTGAACAGGAACACAGCTGTGCACCTAAGTGGGTCCAGTTTGTCAATCGTTTGACCTTTCAGAGCCTGCCAAAGCACATCAGCTTCTAGGATGCCTCAAAGGCACAGGGGTAAATATCAAATCAAGAGTGTAGTGAGTTATAGATTGGGCTGTTTAAATTATAGAAGATAATGTTACCTTAATAGGAAAGAGCATCTTTTAACTAACCACCACAGTTGTTAATGTGTGAGCAAGAATTCTACCCGAAGTGGTGTTTTAAAGTGACCTATTGGGATATTAAACAGATTTTCAGTAACTATTTACATTCTATATTGGGAAGAGGAGAATCTTGTTTATGTATCTGCAGTTGTCTGATCTCTGCCACTTTGTTCCTTACCCCAACCATGCTGATTTTACAGCGTAAGGTTTTACTAGCTTACGTCTTTAAGATTGTATCTGGGTTATGATTGATTGTTTTTAACATGTATTTTAAAGCATTACCAGGGCTGAGTTCCTCAGGCAGGGATGTGTGCACCTGTCTCTTCCTCAGCCACCCCATAAATGGATGTTCACTTACCAGAGGTTGTTGCTGTGTCATAGCAGGTGCTGTTGCTGCTTCCTCCTGGCCAAGAGAGGCCTGTGATTGACCTGAACACGGCACTCACTGTGTGTGTTGACATGGGGACAGTTTTAGGGTAGGCTCACAAACTCAGTGTTTTTCAGTCCTTTCTAACTGCTGGCGTGGTACCAAGGTGATGTTTGCACCTTTCCATCTTGTTGGCTCCAGTGAGAAGCCTGTGGACATGAGAGGAGAGAAGTTAAGCTGATGCTGAGTTTCTGAATAGTTCATCTTTGTGTCCTCTTGCCCTCAGGTCTCTCCTGCAGGAAGGAGACAGCTGCATGCCTTGGGGCTTTTGCATAATCGTTAAATGTTAATTATATAAGAGTTTCTGGAGGCTGCTTGATCCTCAGTCACTCCTGGGGCTTGATGAATTCTCATACTCCAGAGTGTCTATCAACATTAATTACGGGTCACTGCTCGCAGGACTGAACCAGATCCCTGTTGAATTGAGAGCTGAAAGAACTCATCCAATGTCTCATTAGGGGCGAGAACAAAAGCAGGAGGCTCTGGTCCGGACACTAGAGGGAGGCAGTGGGCCGTGCTGCCGGCACTGGAGCTGCAGGGCTTGTGCTGCCAGCGGAGAAGCCTGGCTGCCCAGTGAGGGAACGGGCGCTGAGCTCTGCCTGAGTCATAGGATCATAAAGATTGGAAAAGACCTCAAAGATCATCCAGTCCAACCATCAGCCCATCCCCACCATGCCCACTGCTGTGTCCCACAGATTGGCTTTGGTGGTGCTGGGCTGGGCATAGAAGAAACACACTCTGCATTGGCCATCAAACACGTGTTGGATGTCTCGACAAAAGGGTGTGTGGAACTTTCTCCTCCTCTGGTTCTGCAGATATAAGGATTGTCTGGGGCTCTTTTGTTTTCCTTTGCTTCTTGCAACCTCTGCTAAGGAAAGTATATGTAGAAGTTGGAGAGTTCTGATGGTAGACCCAACTTGTGCATTGACTTCTGCGTGGATCCTGATATGTGGTTTGGCACTTGAGATGTAAACTAAGAGGAACAATAGATGCAGGAGCAATAACAGTCAACTTTGTAATAGATGGTCTGTGACTGTGGAGCAAGGAGAGTGCAGCTTCGGGAAGGGAAGTCAAAACCATGAGCTGAACTCCTAAATCTTCAGGCTTCCAGCAGATGAATTCACACAGATGTCAGTGCTTAGGATGGGTTTCGTTGTCACTTAACTGCACTCACTCCTGGCTGGCTCAGGCGCAATGCACGTATCGCCATTAGTGCCTTCCTACAAGCAGTTAACATTTGTCCTGTAGTCTAAAATTATCACATGACATGTGAAAGGTATGGTTTGAATGTGTACCCTTGTCTGAGTAAAATCCAGCTTATGCACTTCTGATGTTTTTGCATCTGTCTTGGCATGGTGTCTTTATGAAGTGTGACATCTCCGAATGACAAAATGGAGTTACTGTAAGCGTCTCAGTGGCAGTTGAGGTTCTCCTTTCCCCTTGTTGGTACTGAATGGAAGGTCAAATGTTTGAACACCTTTAAAAGAGGAACTGAAATCATGATGTTACGTGTTGGGTTTCTTTTTTTCCACTTTATTTCTTTCCCTCATTGAAATTGTCCTTGCACCAAATCATTTATTTTTATATAGAGAGGTATATATTTATATTACTTTCTATCCCGATAAGAATCTTGTATTGCTGTTCTGAAAACAGTCAGCAGTTCTGTGTTTTCTCTTTCAAACAAGCTTTTGGTATGTGACAAAACATTGTAAAATAAACTAGCAAAACCCCATGGGCTGGATATCTTTCTTTGACGTCAGGGAATAAATGCTAGGTCTGAAAAGGAAGTGTTAGCGAGGGATAATGGGGGCTGTTTCTTTTTTGTTTTCTTGTTTTGCCTAAAACACTTCCCCAGCAGAGGCTTTGGAGAGTGTCTGGAACAGGGAGAGGTGTGATTGAACCACACCAGGAAGAAAATGACCAAGAAACTGTCCTTGAGACGCGTGTGGTTCCTCTTTGCAGTGTGTGTGTGCTGCTGTGCCAGCGGTGCTTCAGCTCTGGTCCTCACCAGAGTGATGGAGCCGGGGCTTTTGGCTTCCCAGCCCTGGAAGCAGGGCTGCTGGGTGTTCAGCTGCTACCCTTCATCTTTTCTAGGGATCCCACCAAGGAACGCAGTGCTGTGTGGCAGCACTGAGGATTTTGCCAGCTTCATTTCCTTAGGCAGGCGGCTTGGAGTCAGTCCAAGGCAGGGAAATAACTCACACATGCAGCAGCTGTTGGGCCAGGGCCCTACCACGAGGAAAGATGAAGGATCACTGAATCAGAGAAACGGTTGGAAGGAATTTCTGGAGGTCAAGGAGAAGCTGCACTTCAGATCAGGAGATACGCTAAGCCTCCTGTGGGACAACGTTTCCTATAAGGGCTATGAGGTAATGCCTTTGCTACGGCTGCTACAGACCAGCATATGTACAGTGATACGGATATCATCCTCAAATGTATTATTCCGGGTTGAAATTGCTGCAGGAAGGGCGTAACAAGAGAATCTCATTCCTAGGCAGGCTGGAATCCCCTGACTTCCGATGTGACTTTGTGTCTCTCAGCCCTTTGGGTATTTTTGAGTAGTTCATGGTTTTTCCTGTGCTCAGTCAGGCGAGCTCAGGGTGTCCAGCTGGGAGAGCTCTTTCTGTCTGTCATTCCTCTTGTGCCTTCTTCTATTTCATTCCTTGTTGCTTCCATGTCGGTGCCATTTCCTTGCTTACTGGAGCACAGCATTTACCTGGTGAAATTTAGCAACTTGTGCAGAATGTTCTCTAAGCTTCAGGGTTAGAAGGTGATGGATAGAGCATTGCTCCTCGACTGAGCGACTTCTGGTCTTTGTTACACGGACATGAAAAGAGTTGCTTTCTCAGGATAGAAGCGTTGCTCGGTCCAAAGGGCACATCTACCAGCAGAAAATTAGCATAGGGAAGAAAACATGCAGAAAAATAGCTGGGAAAATATTGTTTGATCGTCCTGGAAACATATTTTAATAAGGCAATTAAGAGGAAAGAAAACCACAGAGTTCATGTTATTGGAAAGCATGCTAATAGAGTTTAAAAACCTCTATCAAACCTGTTGGGGCTTTACCAAACGAGACATTTGCTGTGCACAAATACTTTCCTGTAACTGCTTTTGGTTCAGCTGATGCTCACCAGGATGTTGAGATGACTCTGAATTTCTTGACGATCTCTATCAAGCCCTGCCCAGCAAACCTGTCCATTTTGTAGCAAAACCTGCTGTCAGGAGAATAAATACTGTTGTATCCATTCTGGAGCTGCTCTGTGAATGTTTAATTGATCAAACTTCTAAGTGCTAAACTGTTCAAAAGTCTCATTTACAAGCAGTGCATTTTGGCTCCCATTGCAGAATCCATCTTCGCAATGTGCTGTCCCCCCCATCCATCTTTTGCAATAATGCTGTCTGTGCAACTTCCACGGTTCCCAGACTGGTTTAGTGGAAAACACCTCTAAGATCATCTAATCCAACCATGAACCCATCACCACCATGCCCACCAACCATGTCGCACAGTGCCACAGGTTGAGTTTGGATGATGCTGGGCTGGAAATAGAGAACAAACGCAGTCTGCATTGGCCATCAGATGCTTGGATGTCTCCCTACTGAGGTACATGAAACTTTTTCCCCTTCCTGTTTAGCTCCTGCCTTCCCACTGCCCTCAGAGTGGGGACAGACATGTGCGATGGCTGGGCCTGATATGGTGGTGGTGGAATTTCTCCATGCTGCACTTCCAAGCTCCTCTCCCCTGTGTGGGGTGACAGAGCCCTGGGACAGGCTGCCCAGACAGGTGGTGGGGTTCTCCTTCTCAAGAGATATTCAAGACCCACCTGGATGCTTTCCTGTGCGACCTACAGGAGGGAACTGCTTTAGCAAGGAGGCTGGATGAGATATTTCTATAGGTCGCTTCCAAACCCTACAAGTCTGTGATTCTGTGATTCTTAGCAGAGCTGTAGAGGGAGGACACAGGTGGCAGATGGCTGCTAGCACAGATTCTCTGTAGGAACGTGCCAGGGTTTCCTCAACTGCCAAGTGTCCAGATTCTCCCCAGACCAGACGGGTTTTGCACTGCTCTCAGCCCTACCCATGCAGTCATGTGAAGAAAGAGAAAAGCAGTGCAGCAGGCTGAGTGCCAGTCTGAGGGGGAAAAGTTCAGTGGGTTTTGCTGACTCGTATGGTGGGTGCTGCTTACAGCGCTCTGCAGGGCAGGTGATGTGCCGGACAGTGCAGGACGCAAGGAGAAGAACCCCTGCTCTAAGTCCAGCAAGTATATACAGGCTTCATGGTATTAGTCTGATTGGGTTTGTTAATGAATTCAACCCCACGAGGTGATAAAATGGGTCTATATCATAGAATCATAGAATATCCTGAGTTGGAAGGGACCCATGGGGATCACTGAGTCCAATTCCTGGCTCCACACAGGACCACCGTCCACTATTTAGGATACTAAAGTTAGGGAAAGTATGGGCTCACAGGAAATATGTTCAGGCAAATGTGGGCGTTACAATGAAGTGAACTTTCACAAACTTTTTTGCAGCATTTTTCTGGCTCTCATCTTCAGCTCTGCTCGCCTTCTGTTTGTGTCAGCAGAACTAATTTAAGTGTCCATGAGTCCTAAGGTGCTTAACTGCTTGTGTGCCAGCTTGTGGTCTGCTGCCTCAGAGACCAAAAGTACCATTCGGATGGGGAAAGCTGGGTAAATGCTCTGTGAACCCACATGCTGGTCCCTGTCCTTCCTAAGCCATGGAGAACCACGAGGAGTGCGTTACAGCGACGTCTTCCTAAGAGTTTGGGTATCTGTGTGACCGACTCGAAGCCACTGAATGGGGGAAGATTTAGCATTGGGTTTTGGGCAGCACTTGGCAGATATTTCCAACCGGAATATACGTGGAGATGAGATTTAAACTGCTTGGAGTTGAGGCCTAAGACAGCCATTGGCCTTAAAATGTCACCGTCTCAGCATCTCTAAAACCTCACACGGGTATTAAAAGAACATCGTTTTTCAACAGCATTGAAGGGCTTTTCAGATATTTAGAAAGAAAGGCAAGGAAGAGAAGCATCATGGTTTTTTGCTCTAAAAATGATCATACCCCATTTTTCCTGACAGCTCTTTGGTGACTTAACCTCTCAGCACCGCGGCTGGCATCTGGTTAGCTGCATTGTTTTAGCGAGCGCCGGGAATGGAAGCTCTTAAGATTTTCTCTTCAAGCGCTCAGAAATGTTGCCTAATCAGCATGCTGCTCTTGGCAGACGGGTTTTTCTTCAGCTCCAAGACATGCATATTGATCAGTCATTTACTTTTGTTACCTAGCATCCTTGTCATCGATTTTAATTGTTCGCTATTGAAGATGAAGCATTCAGCACACGTAGGACTGCCAGCTCTGAAATCTTGCTTTCTGCACCTTTCGCCAGACGGTGCACGCAGCTAAGCCCTTAGGAGCAGCGAGTCTCTCTCTCAGCTAGCAATCTGCACAAATTATGCAGCAATTTTTCTCTATTAAATCAATTCCTGATTGTCTGTGACAGCTTTCCCCGCTGCATGATTTCACACTTGAGCAGTTTGTTTCTGAGGTGCCATGTGGGTTTCTTTTTTCCAAGGGGTGCTGGTGGTACAGTTAATGCGCAGATATGTTGCTTATGCCTTCCCAGTCCCCTTTTCCTACTTACACAGTTAGTGCAGATTCAGATGGCTGCTAAAGGAAGGATTCCCAGTGAGCCTCCTTGTCTGATTCTCTGTTCTCTGGGGAGGTTTGAGTGCTCTCCTACTTCCTCATTACCGGGGCATCAACATTCTCAGCATTCGGCTCCCACATTCTTGGAGATCCAAACAAACCTCAGCAACAGCAGAATGGCTTTGGCTTTTAGATCTGCCTTCAGCGCTTCTTGCAGCTCCTCTGGCTCCTCGTCAGCCCACACGGCTTCTCCTGGGCTGTTCCTTAAGACTTCTCCTGCTACGGCACTGGAACAGTTTCTCTAAGACAAAAATTCAGCTTGATCCTCTGTCTGACAGCAAGATGAATCTTCCTGTCCCCACGGTGCAACATAACAGAACAGAGAGCTTGGGCGATTCATTAATTCTTCTTCCTGCAAAATAACTTCTGAGATTGTTCCTACATTTTAAAAGCATTCCTACACTCTCAGAGAGCTTTCATTATAATCGTTTCCTGAAGGCTCAGTATGTAAGGACAGTGGTCTCCTCCTACTGATTCTTTGATTCGAGGTTTTCCTTGACTTTAGGTACACAAAAAGTGATCCTATTTTTGGCAGCCTGCAGTCAATGGCATAGGAATTCATGAGTAGGGAGGAAAGGATGTCAACTATTCAAATAGGCTTTTTTTTCAGATGAGATCTCTTTACATACCTATCATCATAGTAATAAACTCTGAGTCACTGTTACACTGAACTATTAAGCTATTATAAGAAAGTCACGTCATTAGAATCTGTTAATGTGAACCACTAACCTTCCTTGGCCTCAGTGTGGCTGGATTCAGGAAGATACTGTCCATTTGTAAGGGTAAGAACTGTATTCCCTCACACATCTTATTCCCCAGTGGCAAAAAATAAATGAAATCTTATTCCACTCTGTCTTTCTATTTCTAGGATTTCTCTTCTCACTTCCTTTTAAGTTAATTCATCTGACTTCACTGTAACGTCACTGTAAAAGATGTTCTCTTTTACTTCTTCAAAGTTTGCCAGCTGTAAATGGGGCAGATTGGGTCTGAGCGCTCCCAGCGGCCAGCCTATCTATACAGTATGATGAGGTAATGGGCAAGTGCTATCTTTCATCTGCTTCTTTAAAGACAAAGTACTGTTGTGAGCCAGAACAGAGCAAGAGCTGATTATTAAATTGTTGTATGTGGCAATCAAGATCCTGTTGTAATTATTTAAGCCTAGAATCAACTTTATATTAGATGTAAAGGAGGCAGCAAAGCTATAATTTGTTAGCAAGAGGATTAATTGACTCTTGACTTGCATAGTAAAAATAAAACTCATAAATGTTGAAAGAAAGAGAAAGAAGAAAAAACCTGCCTTGGTCCTGAGCTCTTTGCTTGTTTCCTAACGTTAAAACTCAAGGGGGTTATTTTTCAGCGGAGGTAGTGAGAGAACAGTGCGCTTTCTGCTGAGAGGCAGTTGGGATGGGATAAGAAATATGTTTGCAGAGCAAAATGTGGTTTCAGTGCACACAGTGTGAGAACCAGAATTTACCTGTCAAAACCGGGCCCTCAGCTACTTGACTTCAAAGTGACCTCGAAGGTGAGTTTGCAGTGACTCTGAATGACGGGGCGGAGACACCCGCTCTAACACAGGATCATTTATGGAAACCTGCTGGTGTGGTTCATACTGGCATCTGGCTCTTGTTTTGACAACAACTACTATAAAAGCTTGCACCAACAGAAGATTTTTAAACCACTACTCCTTACCCCACTGCACGACCCTTGGCAAAAATGCCATGAAAAATACTTTGGAGATAAGTGCATGCTTGTATTTGTTAGCTAGAAGGAAAACTGCCATGTTTTTTATTGAATAATCAGCTGCTCTTGATAGAGTAAGATTCCCTCGATAGACCTGAAAGTATTTCCATGCAGAAAGAATAGCAGGCAGATTTTGTAGCGCACCACGGCCAGGCATTCTGTTGGCCAACACACACTTAGACTATTCTGAATGTAATAAAACAGGCATTGTTGAGTTCCCTCTTGCTTTAGTAAGCTGTGCCCGTACCAAGCCGTTCAATAAGCACATTAACTGCTTTTGTTTGTAGGAATCACGGTGCCTAACGCACACTCACTTACAAACAGCCGTTTATCATAGAATCGCTCAGGTTGGAAAAGACCCACAGGATCATCCAGTCCAACCATTCGCCCTTCCCAATGGTTCTCGCAAAACCACGGCCCTCAACACAACATCCAAACGCTCTTTGAACACCAATTTTATGACATGAATATTATGATGCCTTAAAAAACCTTTACATAGATACGTGGCAGTGAATGGTGCGGCCCCACACACGACAGAGCTGTAGCTCTCAATGCCTCTGCATGACTGTTCTGAAAGAGCAATTCCAAGTTCAGCTGTCCCAAGAAACAAATCTGAGAGCCTACATGAATAGTAAGATGAAAGATGCAATGGCTCGATGAGCAAACTGCAATTTAGACTAGTTTTCTGTAATGCAGGTGCAATGGAAGTTTACTTATGGTCACACTTAGGATGATGATAAAATGTATTACCAACTGTTAAGCATTTTACAGGTACTAAAACCAGTAACTTCTGTGCACTGAATGTTAGAATCACCATTCTATGTATCGAGCATCAGTTTTACGATAGCCAGTATTACCCGAATGGAAAAAAAGACAAAGGGCTGGAGAGTGCCAGCAAGTTTCATGGAAACAATAAGTAATTGGCCCACAAAGGCAGGAAACCATGTGCCGTGTGAGAATGAGAGCTTTTTGTGTGGATGTGTGTGTGTGTGTGTGTGTGCCTGCCTGTTCTGGCCACCCCCGAGGGCACTGAGCCAGGCAATGGGGAACAGGAGCCCTGGGGACATCAGTGCGACGCGGGCGTCAGAAGAAAGCCTTTCCTCAGCTGTGGAATCAATGAGAGGTGGGGACTGCCTGGTCTAATCATTGTAGTGCTTTATTTAAAAGAAAAACTACAGGAAACCCAGGTCTGAGACCTTCCCTTGGACTGCAGCCTTCTTACCTGAAAGAAGCCTGGAATTTCTTCACTTCTCGGCCTCTCTCAAAGCCTGGTACAGAGCAGAGGTGGATACACAGGAAACTGCTTTTCCACGTCAGATTTCTGCTAAAATTTCTTGTTATTTTAACAAACTTCTTGATTCAGCAGTACCACTTCGCAGGCCGTTTTATAAATAGAGATGTTTCCTCCGCCCTGAAGAGCTTGCAACCTACATGAGACAGACAAAATACAGCAAATCAGTAAAAGTGGGATGAGCAGAATGCTAATGATGACACAGGAGAAGGTGCTGCTTGGAGGTGTAAAGTGGGCGAGGGATTAAGATCTTCACAAGACAACTCCCTTCTTTTCATCTTTCATCAGGCTGACATTGCAACAGCCTGGCCGGATGAATGAATGAATGAATGAATGAATGAATGCAACGCCTTGACTTTTGAACAGTCCAAAACGGCCATTTAAGATTTCATTAAATGCTCGTTTAAAAACAAACACAACATCTAGATTCTACGTGAATGAGAGGCTTTGGATTAAAAATATAGAAGTGCAGAGAAGAGAAATTAAAACACAATCATTTGTATACGCTCCTATGGCCACCGGTGGTCTTGTCTGCACGCATTTGAGACTTTAGTTTTGATCAACGCCTGTGTTAATTCAGAAAGAACAGGGTTCGTTGTGGGCCTAATCCTTTGCCATTGATCTAATTCAACAGGAGTTTTAGCGACGCCTTCGGGGAAGAATTTTCTGCATAGAATAAGAGATTTCAGTGTCTGAGTCTGACTCTACATTAACAATGTGGTAAAATCAGGCATATGTATGGTTGTGGTTATAAAAGCTTAAAGCATGTGCTTAAATACTTTCAGGATCGGGGCCTTTGTCGTTTTTTGTGGTTGATGCCTGGCTGAGATCCCTTTTTAACATGCTGTTGCTATCAGAAATACTACGCTGGCCACATGAGTGCATGCTCCAGGGTAAAACTGACTTTTAATTGCTTCAAAAACTGCTTTTATAACATAGTTAAGAGATCACAGAGACCGTTCTGAACAGTAATTAAAGCATATTTAGCAAATACGAAATATTGCTTGGCTGGGGAATGTTTAACACAGTCAAGCAGGAAAAATGAACAGCTTTTAAGCTGAAAGCTCTGCCTTACGGACAGAGACCATCTTTGTTCAGTGTCTGCTCAACTGCACTGAGATGGGACTGGGAGCCTCTTGCATCTGTAGGACAAAAAATGACCAGAAGGAAAGAGACAGTGTCCTATGTGAGGTAGCACAACTGAAAGTACTGAAGTCACACCATGCATTTGGCAGGGCGCTGTGGCCTTCCACAAAGGCTGGTTCATCAGAGGCATCTCAGGAATGTGCCCCAATCAGCTAAAAATATGTATAACTCATGTTCCTTGTCTTGCAGCAGTCTATGCTACCAAGCTATAAGAATCATAGAATCACAGAATCATAGAATGGCCTGGGTTGAAAAGGACCACAATGACCACCCAGTTTCAACCCCCTGCTATGTGCAGGGTCGCCAACCAGC
>PPHD01015911.1:0-10654 GCA_002909625.1 Bambusicola thoracicus
CCCATTTACTAGGCCAGGTTGCCCAGGGCCCCATTCAACCTGGCCTTGAACACCTCCAGGGACGGGGCATCTTGAAGGTCTTTTCCAATCTGAGCTATTCTACTTTTCTGTGATTCTACAGTAATTTCCTACATCATTAAAAATATCCTCAGCTCATGTCTTCTATCCTCTGAAGAAGCCATAAATTAAGAAGGAACAGCAGAGTATGATTTTCCACAAAAGCCCTTTTCTCCTCATTACTAAGTGATCATTATATGCCAGACTTTTTTTGAAGCCCTTTCACTTGAAAAAAAAACTGTTTCTAGCACCCAGTAAGGAAGATGAATTTCACATTTATTTTAGGCGACATACATGAAAGATGAACACTGTTACAAAGGTCATATAAAATCAGAGTCTGACTCACGTGGACATTCAAAACGTTAACAACTGAAACTGTGATGATCTTTGCTTATGTTCTAAAACTGAATAATAAGTACAAGCACTGCACACAGTAAGAAAACAAGCAACTACTAAGACAGTAGTACTAAAACAATAGACTGGGTCAACAAGTAGGTTGTAGTTGTTAGACTGAAATAAAAAATGGCCCCAAATTTTCTCCTTTCAAATATAATGGATCGTCATACTTGTCTATTCCGCAACAGACAATTCCACCTTCTGACAGATCAAACTGCAGTCTCAGCAATCCACCTTGAAGTTGACCATAATTACTACTATAAACATAATCAAATATGCTTTTGTTGGTTTTTAATTACTGCCTACAGGTTTTAAATACATGTCCCATATTTTAAGTCTGTTCAGTAAAATTTGTGTATTACCTGTAACAACACCACAGTACTGATTCTGAGAAGTTGGTTTTTCAGTAATTTTCTCCTCTACGGACCTTTTTCTTCTGTACACCCTGTGTGCGTGACCTGTCACAGTCAAAGTGTGATTGAGTGGCTCAATAAATATGAAGTCCTCATTAATCTGTATAAACCCCATCTGCAAAGGAAAAGAAAAGGAACACAAGATAAGAATTTAAGAAGCTATGTAATTGTGCACACAGTCCACAGAACCAGAAATTAACAAAAACAAAAACAAAACAAACACACAGAAAAACACAAAAAGAGCCCTACTCCATTTAAGAAAAATCTTTGTTTTAGTAACCCTACTAGCTAGGTGGCTACCTTTGTATTTTACAAGTCTTTCTTCTTGAGTGAATTGGAATAAATTTAATTTATTTCAACAAAATTTGTGGGTGTGTGGCTACATGCCAGTAGTAGATGCACAGTAAAAAATCTGGAACGTTAAAAGCTTGCTTTGGGAGACCCATGGGGTCATTTAAACATGTACAGTATGTACACAAAAGTCTATACCCTACTTTAATAACTCAGTGTATTGTCACATTTTTTTATATCTGTATTAAATGAAAGATCAGGAATAATTTGGGGAGTATGAATACATTCTGAACAACTATGAAACTCTAGAAGTCTTATTATGACACTCTTTTTGCACATTTTCAACTTAAATAAGTACATAAAGTAAATAATTAAATACATAGATACAGAGACAGCAAGCCCAGCTGAATGCCAGCAGCTAAAACAAACAAACAAACAAAAAAACATTCTACTATGACCATTTAGCTTTTTTTCCTTTCTCAACACAGTTATGAACACAAACATACAGAAAAATCTAGTATTTCAGATACATATCTACTGTCACAAGAGTTTGGCTAAAGCTAAAATAAATAAGCCAATAAATATGATTTATTTATTTAATTAACTCAGAACCCTAGCTCAGGTCAAACTGTTAAAATGCCAAAACATAAATTCCTATCAGACTCACTAACACTGGGAGGATCAAACTGCTTTCCTGTGTTTGTTTGGTTTTTTTTTTTTTTCCATCTGAAAATATCATCAGCAGGACTGATGATGGACTTTTTCATTCTCTAAGCTGAAAAATGTACTAGGTAGTTTTACTACAACAAGAAAATGTGGTACATCTGGCTAAAAGAAGCAGAGACCTCTTCTGAATGTTTCCATGGAAAACAAATGGACAGAAATAGTGAAGAATTTTGTCACTTCTGGAATTATGTAGGTGGCATTGTCATATTGAATATTCTGCCATCAAAAATAGATTCTAATCCAAACAAGAAAACAAAATCAATTTTTATGGGAATTACAAAGTATGTCTTCTTTCAAACCTACTTGGGCATTATTTTTAAAACAAACAAGCAAACACACAGAAATAAAACACAAAGACCCTTTCTTTCTCCACTATCACATCAAATAAAAGGGAATACATGCAGCCACACTAGCTGCAGAATCCTGAATGGATGTTGGAAATTCATCACAAACACTGTACAGAAACTTCTAAGTAGTTATGCTTGTTGACCTGTTTTTAGGTCAGCTCACCTTCACTGTGACCTATGAATATTACACAGAAGATTAACTACATATATATCATTAGGCACTTTCTGTACACATACCAACTGGCATTTCTACATATCCTGAATAAACTTACACTGGTAAGACAACTAACCATGCTAATATTTAACTGTTAAAAATAGTGTTCTTAAAAGTATTATTTAAAAACATAACATTTAAATGCAGTGAAATGTGTAACTATATTTCGTTTCATTTTTATTTCTAATGCTGAATTTCACTTAGGCACTTTTTTTTTTTTTTTTAAATCAGCAGATCTGCCACAATTCTTCTGTCTTCATTCTCATTGTGAAAAGAAACCACAGCTCTAAAATGCTATTATACCAACTGTGATTTATAGAATGGTAGAATCATAGAATAGTTTGGGTTGGAAGGGACATTTAAGATCATCTAGTTCCAACTCCCCTGCTATAGGCAGGGACACCTTCCTCCAGACCAGGTTGTTCAAAGCCCCATCCAGCCTGGCCTTGAATGGTTCACAACCCCACTGAGTAACCTATTCCAATGTCTCACCACCCTCACAGAAAAGAATTTATTCCTTATATCTAGTCTAAATCTACCCTCTTCCAGTTTAAAACCATTTCCCCTTATCTTGTCTCTACCTGCTCTTAAAAAAAAAGAAACCTCCTCAGCTTTCCTGAAGGCCCCCTTTGGGTACTGAAAGGCCACTGTAATGTCCCCTGGAGCCTTCTCTTCCACAGGCTGAGTCGCAGTTCTCTCAGCCTGCCCTCATAGGGGAGGTGCTCCAGACATCTAATCATCTTCATGGCCCTCCTCTGGACATGCTTCAACAACTCCATGCCCTTCTTGTGTTGGGGGCTCCAGAACTGGACGCAGTACTCCAGGTAGAGTCTCAGCAGAGTAGAGGGGCAGAATCACCTCCCTCAATCTGCTGGTCACACTTCTCTCAACACAACCCACAATACAGTTGGCCTTCTGGGCTGCAAGTGCACATTACATGCTCATGCTGAATCATTATAACCATAACTGCCAAGTCCTTCTTTACCTCAGGGCTGCTCCCAAGCCATCCTCTGCCCAACCTGTATGTGTGCTTGGGATTGCTCCAACCTGGCTGCAGGACCTTACACCTAGCTTTATTGAACTTCATGAGGTTGGAATGGGCTCACCTCTCAAGCCTGTCCCGGTTCCTCCAGATAGCATCCCTTCCCTTTAGCATGTCAGCTGCACCACTCAGCATGGTGTCATCTGCAAACTTGCTGAGGGTGCACTCAATCCTGCTGTCCATGTTGCCTATGAAGACCTTAAATAGCACCAGTCCCAGCACCAATCTCTGAGAAGCACCACTCATTACAGGTCTCTGCATGAACACTGAGTTGTTGATCACAACTCTCAGAGTGCAATCATCTGTCCAATTCCTTACCCAGCAAGTGATCCACCCATCAAGTCTGTTTTTCTCCAATTTGGCAAACAGAATGCTTTGCACAAGGCCAGGTAGATGACATCAGTTGCTCTTCCTTTATCCACTGAGTCTGTAACTCCATCATAAAAGGCCACCAAGCTTGTCAGGCATGACTTGCCTTTAGTGAAGCCATGTTGGTTACCACCTATCACCTCATCTTCATTTTCCCCGTGCCATAGTAGGGTCTTCAGGAGGGTCTGCTCCATGATCTTGCCAGGCACAGAGGTGAGACTGACTGGCTTGTAGTCCCCTGGATCTCCTTTCTTTCTCTTGTAGAAAATGGGGATATATTTATTTCCCCTTTTCCTATCAGTGGAAACTTCACCAGACTGCCATGACTTTTCAAATGGGATGGATAGCAGCTTGGCAACTTTATCTGCCCGCTTCCTCAGAACCTGTGGGTGTACCTCGTCAGGTCCCATGGACAGGTGCACCTTCTGGTTCTTTAGATGTACTCAAACCTTATTTTCACTTACACCAGGCAGATGTACCTTCTCCAAGTTTTTCCCATTGTTTTCTGCAACTTGGGTGTTGTGGTTAGAGCCCCTACCAGTGAAGACCAAGGCAAGGAAGTCTTTGAGCACCTCAGCTGTCTCAGTATCCCTCGTGACCATGCCTCCAGTTTCCTTTCAGAGAGGGCCTACCTCTTCCCTGACTTTTTTTTTATCACAGTTACACTTCCAGAATTTCTTCTTGTTTTCCTTTTTGTCCCTGGCTAGATTTAATTCCGTCTGGGTTTCAGCTTTCCTAACCTGATCCCTGGCTGCTTGGACAGGATATCAAAATTCTGTGTGGCCCTCCCACATAACCTGTTCCTGCTTCCACTCCCTATAGGCTTTCTTTTTGGGCTTAAGCAAGTTCAGTATCTCCTTGTTGATTCACTGAGGCCTCCTGGCATTCTTGCTTGCCTTCCTTTTTCAGTTTGACATAATGAGAAGCTGTGCTGGGATCAGTGACATTTTGTGTTGGCTTTCAGCTGCTTACATAAATCAAAAGTTAGTTAATTGGCTGAGAACTAAGAATAATATACCCAGACTCCTCAGACATAAATTATAGAACTGAAAGCTGATGTAAATTTTATTTAATAAAATTATCTTCATTTATATATATTAAATGGGTAATTTTCAGATAAATCTGAGTAACGAAATGGATGTCATCTGCCTGGTCTTCTGCAAAGCCTTTGACACGGTCCCATATCACATCCTTCTTACTAAATTGGAGAGGTATGGATTTGAAAGATGGACTACCCGATGGATTAAGAATTGGTTGGCTGGTTGAAGCCAAAGGGATATGATCAACAGTTCTCTGTCTGAATGGAGGTTGGTCACAAGGGGTGTCCCCTGAGGGTAAATCTTGAGATCAGTGCTCTTCAACATCTTCATCAGTGACATAGACAATGGAATCGAGTGCACCCTCAGCACTCCCCAGAAGGACCTGGACAGGCTAGAGAACTGGGCCCATGTGAAACTAATGGGGTTCAACAAAGCCAAGTGCAAGGTGTTGCACTTGGGCTGAGGCAATGCCAGGTATTTATACAGATCGAAGAACTGCCTGAGAGCAGCCCTGAGGAGAAGGACTTGGGGGTTCTGGTAGACAAGAAGCTGGATGTGAACCAGCAGTGTGTGCTTGCAGCCCAAAAGGACAACTGTATCCTGGGCTGCATTAAAAAGGGGGTAGCCAGTAGGAAGAGGGAGGTGATTGTCCCCCTCTATTCAGCTCTTTTGAGGCCCTATCTGGAGTACTGTGTCCAGGCCTGGAGCCCCCAGATCAAGAATGATGCAGAGCTCTTGGATTTGGTCCAGGGGAGGGTCACTGAGATGATCAGAGGGCTGCAGAATCTCTGCAGTTGAGGGATTGAAAGGTTGAGGGATCTGGGCTTGTTTAGCTTGGAGAAGAGAAGGCTCTGGGGAGACCTCATTGTGGCCTTCCAATAAACAGGAGGGGGAACAGCTGTTTACATGGGTTTATAGTGGTAGGACAAGGGAGAATGGTTTTAAACTAAGATGGGGGAGACTGAGGTTAGATATTAGGATATTCAGAGTGTGGTGACACACTGGAACATGTTGCCCTTGAAGGCATTCAAGGTCAGGCTGGATGAGGCTCTGGGCAGCCTGGTCTAGTGGTTGGTGACTCTGCCCACAGCAGGGGGGTTAAATGAAGATTACCTTTGAGGTCCTTTTCAACCCAGGCCATTCTACAGTTCTATAAAATAATCTTTGTGATTACTCTGTTTCAAAAAAACGTGTCACTGTTTTTCCACCTCTTGAACAATTTCACAGATAGAAAAGCAATGTTGAATCCCTATCCTTACAACTATAATCCTAACTCTTCTAAATCATTACAAGTGGAAGTAAGAACATCTCCTGTAAACCTGAACACAACAAAAGAGAAATTGAAAGCCGGGCATTTAAACATCACATTTTTGAAGTTTATTTGGATATTGGATGAGTCTAAATACAAATTTTGGTCAGATTAAATGGCAAAACTTCTATGTCATGATAACATATAATCAGACAAAGATTAAAAACTATAAGAAATAACATGCAACTGGAGTACAACTAAGTAGCTTTCTGAAGTGAGTTCTGAGGAACTTATTCATCTCACCAACTCACTCAGTAGAATAAGCTACCAGTGCTGCAAGTGAAAAATCTGTCAAGATGGTGCATTTATCTTAGGCAAAAACAATATAACATGACTTTTTTTCCTCTGTTCATGTATTCCTGCATTTTATAGTTTCTCACCTAGAGTAAAACAGAAGTCAAAGGTAACCTGTATCTCAGTTTAAGCTCAGGGCAATCTCATGTGGTAAAAACTACTTCGAGTTCTTCAGAAAGAACAAAATGAGTACCTGCTCTGCAACTTAATCTATGCCATATAGAGAGATCTTAAAAGTGTGTGTCTGACTTCATTAAACAGGCACATAGAAAGATGCCTAGGACAAAGAATAAACAGTTTGAAATGAATACAAATCCATCATATGTAGTTTAGCATGGACTCCTGTCTTCATACATAAAAGCTTTCTACAACATATGTTCACATAATGAGATTTTTCATTTTCCTAAAATAAAACAAAGCAAAAAAGATATGTGGGAACACTAGTTCTGAACGAAGACTAAAATTCTGCTTTATCTAAAATAAAAATAGCTGAGATCTAAAATACACCCATAATCACAGAAACTGAAGACAGATTTCTTCTGAAGTAAGAAAACTGTTTTTTTCTTTCATCCACAGATGAATATCACAGATCAGAGATGAAAAATGCATATTATGCATATCTGCATATTCTCAACAATCCCAACTAATTAAAGACACTGTAATAGAAACTACTTTGTCACTTTATTTCAAATATCATGTTATGAAACTTAGAGTAATTCTACTGTTTCTGCTACAATTATATTACCATGACAAGGTAACATGAAACTGAAATTAATCTGTGAAGACTACCTTTAGACACAGTCACCATGTTCCAGTTATAAGCTGAGAAATTTCTTCATTGGTAAATAACTTTTTAAATTCCTACATATACTTCCTTGCACACCAATTCAGAGTAACAGCTTGTTATCATCCAAAGTTGATATTTTGAATATTATATTGTTTCCTGTACAATTTACAGTACTAAGGCAGCAAAGAAAAGTAATTAAAATGAATATGCTTTCCTAAGAATAGGAATTTCTTTAGAATAGGTGACTTAAGGTACAGTTAGCACTGTCAAAGAGGAGATACCAGGAGACAATTATGACATAGCAACTTGCCAATACGTTGTGCTGTTTTCAACATAGAGTTTCAAGAAAATAATCAAGGCAGACATTCTACCACAGACTTCAAAGTATCATCACAAATGTCAGAAGGCTGTTTTACCCTTTTTGAAGAAACAGTATACAAGTTCTGAAGGATGAGTTCTCAGTGGCCTACTTACAAGATAGTAGTTTCCAACCTTGATGATTGACATATTAGAGCAAAACATTTCATTCCTTCACTCATTCACCACTATGGTGGATTGACCTTGGCTACTTGTCAGACATCCATGTAGTTTCTCTCTTTCCTTCCCTCTCCCAGAAGATTGGAGAGATAAAAGGATGAATAAAGCTCATGAGTCAAGATCACAGAATCACAGAATCACAGAATTATCAAGGTTGGAAAAGACCTAAAAGATCATCCAGTCCAACCATATAAGGTCCAACAAGATAAGGACAGGGAGAACACTTAACAATTACCATCACAAACAAGTAGGTCCTGGTGAAAATCAATTTACTCCCCATCAAAGCAGATTTGGATAGTAAGTAACAAAGACAAATTAAAACATCTTCTCCTAGTTCCTGAGTGGTACAGAGGATGAGAGGTACAGTCTGCTAAATCCTCCTCCTCACATTTCACCTCTGGTTTACTGTGGGTCTACCCCATGAACTGCAGTCCTTCGGGACACACTTGTTCCTGGTTACAGTTCCTGTCAGAGCACATTCAGGTCCTGGGCAGACTGTCAGATAGTGGGTACCACTCCACCACAGGCTTCTCTATGGGCTGCAGGGGGATCTCTGCTCCAGCACCTACAGCACCTCTTTATCCTCTAGCCTTGCTCCTCACCAGGCTAGTTCTCTTGATTTTTCCTTCCCTCCTCACACTGCAAAAAACAATTTTACCCCTTTCTAAGGATGCTGTCACAGAAGTACCTGCCTGTGGCTGCTGGGCCCAGCTGTGCCCCTGTGGTAGTGCCATTGGATCCAGCTGGAGCCAGCTGCCTCCTCCAGCCTCGACTCACAGAGGAGCCCAGCAGGCCCTGGCCGTCTCCTAGGTTCCTGCACCCAGTACAGACATTTAAAAGAATAATGACTTCAAAAATCTATGGAACAAGAGCAGGACTTGAAGTAAACCACACTGCTCTTGCTGACAACACATGATGTAATTCAGAATTAAATTCCCGTCTCCTTCCTGTGGGTTATTACTGTCAGCTGCAAGCTTCCATCTGCATAGAAGTGTCTAATAAGGATGTGTTTCCCAAAACAAATAGTAGATTAAAAATGTCCTAATTCTTGTGTGAAATAAGATTCCCATGGTGTTACACCTTTCCTGCTTTCTGTCTGGCTTTTTTTGTGTGCTTTTATGGATTCCACAAACTAGATTTCAGCAGTCAATGGGCATAATATTGCCTTGTTGTGATCTCAATAAAAGTCTTCTGCACAGTTCTTTTTCTACTATCTTGTGAAGCAGATGCAAGTGCTCAGTATGCAAGGCCCAGCTGTACAAAGCTCTGCTTTTTCACACCCTCACCATGCTGCCTAAGGCAAACAGCAATGTTATCACAGGGAAAATTAACTCATATGTGATGCAGACAGTGTTTAATAAGAATATTGCAACTATCAGTACCAAAATATTAATGTGAGAGATGAACTAGATCCTCAGAACTCACAGGAATATTAATGTCATCTGTGGTATAAACACGAAGGGATTTCCTCAATATACACTTACAAAGACAATTCTTATTGTACTAGTTTTAAAACATGTTATGCCAGTTTTAAAACTTGTGGTAATCTACAGATTTGTACTCTTCATAAAATGCCTCAGAAATTAGAGATTTCAGTTATGAAGTAAAACCTTTAACATGCATATTGGTGTCCAGTTTGAAGCAGGTTTTAAAACTATAGATCAAAGTCAGTATCATGATTCTAACAGTGCTATCAGGACTTGATTATAGCTGAAAAACAACAGCAATTAAACTCTTTAGCTCTTAATAAAGCAAACTTAAGCAACTTTTCAAACTGTGTAAATAACAGTGTAAACACTATGCATGTTCTTGCTATTCAAGCACACTACATCTTTCAGTCTTTAAGTACATTCATTGCTGAAAGCTGAGGAAACTATCCATAAGTGCTAGCATTTTCTGTTTTCAATCAACTGCATTTCCAGGCTGTGTACAGTACACACTTCATACTTTTCCTAGAGGTTTTCTCTGTCTATCTGTTCCTTCCAAACTGCTGCACAGAATTAGGAGGAGTAACACTAGGGTTGGGGTAGCATTATCTCTATTGATGGGCTTTCAGCTGCTGGTATGACATGTAATCCAACCCCTTCTGATCTTCTAATGGTAGGATCAGCCCTTACATAAGTATGCATATATGCATAACACCATACCTTCCATTCAGCTCTGATAGAGGAAGAACACTGACAGTTTTACAGAGACTACTGAGTTAGAAGCACACATTCAGGTACTATCCCCAAGAGTAAGATCTACAGAAACAACTTTTTCTTAGTTTTTTAACTCTTTTACATCAGACTGGAAGTAGAAGTTTAAGATAAACATTATCCTGAAACTCTGGAAAAGTTACTGTCCATAGGATTCCATTCTCATAATGTTTAAGATGATGACTACTTACATCATAACAAGCTGATGCCACGGGTACAGAAAAATTTCTTTCTGCTATAGATGAATGAAGTAGTGGAATAGTGATGCATGCAAAATTGAGACAGGTTCACATATTTTGACATATTTCACCAGTGCTGTTTTTGACATATACTTATCCACCTGAGCAAGAATCTCAAGCAGAAAGTGGAGAATAAAATGTAAATTGCTCACAGAATGGACAAATATGCAACAGTATGTGATTTGTTGAAAAGAAAATGAACTGAAGGACACCAATGGATAAAGAAACTACAGGTGCCAGGTATGCTTATAGGGATTTTGCATTGTCCCTAAAACTACCATTTCCCCATTGATTCATTGCCAGAGATATCCAAAGATGTTTGGCATTTCCTCAAGATTCCAAGTATCACATTTCCTAGCCAGAAATAAAATATTTCCTTTTTTAGATCTAAGTCT